>CAXHJY010001736.1:0-2500 GCA_964016885.1 Eledone cirrhosa
AATGGCTCGTGTAAATGGGCCTTCTCTGTATACCATCCTGTAGGTAAAGAAGTAAAGGAGAGGGGAGCACCTTCTTCATGTGCTCCCCGGGCAAAGGATTGCACACTTTTTCGGGGGTGTGTGCAACCCCCATCACGTCCCCTCCCTTTTGAGGTTATTTTCGATTATTTTCATGTTACACCCTTTTTACTCGATTATATGTAAACTCCCCCTTTGTATTTGTCCCTTCTTTTTATGCCTTTATGGTAAATAAAGAAATATATCTATAACTATATCTCTATATTAGTACATTTGTACTAACTGAACTGTCTCTGTCATCACCAGTCTATCTGTCTGTCCACCTGTCTCTCTAACTGTATCTCTATCTGTCTCCCTATCTAGGTCCCCTATCTCTATCTTGGTCTCCCTATCTCTATCTAGGTCTCCCAATCCCTATCTAGGTCTCCCTATCTAGGTCCCCTAACTCTATCTTGGTCTCCCTATCTAGGTCTCCCTATCTAGGTCTCCCTATCTAGGTCCCCTATCTCTATCTTGGTCCCCTATCTCTATCTTGGTCTCCCTATCTAGGTATATC
This sequence comes from Eledone cirrhosa, assembly GCA_964016885.1. NCBI lineage: Eukaryota > Metazoa > Mollusca > Cephalopoda > Octopoda > Eledonidae > Eledone > Eledone cirrhosa. The sequence continues at coordinate 575 of CAXHJY010001736.1, forward strand.
TATCCCTATCTTGGTCTCCCTATCTAGGTCTCCCTGTCTAGTTCTCCCTATCCCTATCTAGGTCTCCCTATCCTTATCAAGGTCTCCCTATCCTTATCTAGGTCTCCCTATCCCTATCTAGGTCTCCCTATGCCTATCTAGGTCTCCCTATCCCTATGTAGGTCTCCCTATCAACGTCTCCCTATCTAGGTCTCCCTATCTAGGTCTGCCTATCTCTATCTAGGTCTCCCTATCTAGGTCTCCCTATCTAGGTCCCTATATCTATGTCTCTATATATCAGTTTTATCATATTTTAATATGACAACCTTGGGAACAGGCCATGATATTAATGTCTTTGAAACACCTTGTATACATATATGTGTGTGTGTGTGTGTACATATATATATATATATATATATATATATATGTGTGTGTGTGTGTGTGTGTGTGTGTGTACATATATATATATATATATGTGTGTGTTTGTATGTAAATGTGTGTGTATGTATATATATATATATATGTGTGTGCGCGTATGTGTATATACATATATACACATATACATATACACACTTTCCTCTCTTTCTATTTCTCGAATTTCATTCTATTTTCTGATGAAGGACTAACGTCCGAAACGTTAAAACTGTTTTCCTATTATATCAAGCGTAAAACTAACATATTTCTTCATTGTACTATGTTGTTTACTTTGTTATTTCTGTTTACCCTTTGCACACACACACACACACATATAATGGGTATGTGTATATATATATATGTGCGTGTATGCGTATATGTGTGTGTGCGTACGTGTGTGTGAATATAGTGTGTGTGTATGCTTATATATATATATATAAGTTTATCCAGGGTTCAATAGAGGGTAACCACAGTAAGTAAGGTACTCAATACACAGCAGAATATAAATATTTAATGTAGAAAGGCTTCTACAGGACCAGAACTGTTTCATTCCGGAAAAATCATCAGGAAGCTATGTTATATATATATATATATATATATATATATATATATATATATAATGTAGAAGCCTGTCTACATTAAATATATATATATATATATATATATATATATATTCATTTGTTTACGTAAGTTCGGAGGGTATGTGCATAAACACTTACTCACCGTACTGTATTATTGCAGTATTGTGTTAGCTCAATGTACATAGACAGATCCCTTATATGCAAAAGAAACCAAAGAACTCAAACAGTCTTTATTCACTAACAATGTTTCATCCTCACCTTTAGGCAGGAATCATCAGAGCTCAACAAATACCGTGTTGAGTATAAGCGCCGCAATAACTTAGTCACATGATCAATCAGAAAAAATAATATGGGGATTGGAGATAGCTAACAAAGAGGTTCATGCTTGGGTTACTAAGCTTCACTGCAAAATACCAAGGTACAATTGGATTCAACAAGATGAAGACACAGTAGATTAAAAAGTGTGAAAGCATTAAAAAGTACATAATAAATACATAAAAATGCATAAAAAATACATAAAGAAATACAGGCAAATGTTAAAACATAATATAAATTATATTAAAGTAATAAAAAATATAAAAATAAAGATAAAAAAATAATAATAGAGATAATATAATAAAATGAAATGAAGAAAAATAATATATATATAATGTAGAAGCCTGTCTACATTAAATATATATATATATATATATAAATGAGAGGTATAGAGATTGTTTTAGCAAGAAGCTAACGGCATTCTATAACATATATGCGACTATAACGTCAAGATGGGAAAAGTAGTTAACGAAAGATTTAGGAAAAATAACTCAAACTCATCTCAAAAGAGAATCAGGATATAAATTCATCCACAGAATTTAGTAAAATCCATGGAAAAATCTATAGACCTTTAACTCATGATAAAATAAAGTTTGAAACACTTATCCTTCAATTTGGAATAACATCAAATGCTCTG
>CAXHJY010001736.1:12500-17500 GCA_964016885.1 Eledone cirrhosa
CAAACACAAAAAAACCTCACTCCTCACCAACAAAGAGTGAAAAATAAAATAGAGACGATGTTTAGTAACAGTAGAACCAGAACTCTTCAATATAAGCTGATCACCCTCAAACAAGAATTGAGAGCTGATAGCGAAAAACGCCGATACCTGAAGAAGGTAGATGAGAGAAAAGTGCTTAATAAGAGATTCAGACGAAACCAAACATCAGTCTATAGAGATATGAAGGGCAAATTAATAAGTGTCACTGAGGTCCCATCCCAGAAAGACATAGATTCCTTTTGGAGCAAAATATGGGGTGAAAAGAAGAATTTCAACCAAGATGCAGTGTGGCTCAGAGAAATCCGAAAGAACTATTGCTCCTACACTACAACAAAAACATACGAAATAAGTGAGGGTACCCTTGAGACTGTGATAGGAAAACTCCAAGATAAGAAAACACCAGGAAGAGACATGATTGTCGGCTACTGGTACAAAAAACTAATATTCTATCGGAGGTATCTTACTGGCCTCTACCAACAAGTTCTTAAGGGAGATACACTTATACCAGAATGGTTGACATTAGCACAAACGTTACTGGTCCCCAAGAACAAAGACACCCACTTGGCAAAAAAACTACCGACCCATTGCATGCCAGAACCTAATGTATAATATGTATACAGCCTGCCTCAACCTATTCCTCCAAGATCACTGTGAAAATAATAACATCATCACAGATGAACAAGCAGCTGAAAAGAATGGGGTTTGGGGATGTGCTGAACAACACCTAATCAACAAAACTGCGATGTCGGAGGTGCGACAACTTAGGAGGAATATGGCTACAGTCTGGCTGGACTACAGGAAAGCTTTCGATTCTGTTCCCCACTCTTGGATGATAGAGGCCCTCCAACTTGCTAAAGTCCCAGACATTATTGTCAGAGCCATAGAGAAGCTGTCTTCTTCTTGGGCTACTATCCTAAGGTTAAAGACAAAGAGGGAGGACTCTATTTTCACTGATAAAATAAAATATTGCAGGGGTATATTTCAGGAGGACAGTCTCTATGTGATATTGTTCATCTTGTCATTAAACCCCTTGTCCTTTCTGCTCAAGAAATGTGAGGGATACATCATTGGCTCACAGGAGGACAGAAATACGAACCTAACCCATAATTTCTTTGTGGACGATCTGAAACTCTATGCCAAGAACATGGGTGAAGAAAAATCTTGACCTGGTTACAACGTTCTCAAAGGATATAGGAATGGAGTTTGGCCAAGATAAATGCTCATACATGACTGTAAAACGGGGAAAAACAACAACCCAATTTAGCAACATTGTCATCAATGGCCTAACTGTTTCACCGATATCTGATGAGGACTGCTACAGATACCTGGGGATAGATGAGAACAAATCCTATAATGGTATCTGTAATAAAGAACGCGTAACCAGGGAATACTACACCCGATTAAGAAAGATCTGATCATCGGAACTCTCTGCGCAAAACAAAACAGTGGCTCACAATGTGTTTGCTGTGCCTGTCTTAACACCAACGTTTGGAATACTCAATTGGACGATAGACGAAATCCGAGCAGTTGATGTTGGAACTCGAAAAATACTAAACAACACCGGAAACGTAAGCAGGGAGGCAGAGGCCTAACATCAGTCCAGACAACATTTGAATGTCGCATCATATCTCTCCGACAACATCTACGAACCTCGAAGCGTAGGAGCCCGTTTCTCGAGCAAGTCTATCTGCATGAAACAGATAAGATCATGAGAGTTGGGAAGGAACTCCTCGAGAGATATTCCCTGTGTGATAATCAAAAACTCACACCCAGGGAAGTCGCTCAGCAGTATCTCAGTGAATCCATGGATGAAAAACTGCATACTTATCAGCAAAAAATCATGCATGGATATGTTGCCAGGAAGCTCCAGAGTGAGAGTAATATAGATAAGGAAAATAGTTTATCTTGGACCAACAACCGCTATATTGGCTCCCACTTTGAAGGATACGCTTTTGCAATCCAAGAACAGGAGATTAACACGAAAAACCTGATCCACAAAAGTGATAGGGATGCAGGCAAAACACCTAGATGTGAAAACAAGTGCAGAACTAACATCGAGGATATCACCCATGTCATCAGCAGCTGTCCAAAGATGTCATCGCGGTACTATCTACCTATGAGGCATGATGTAGTGGCCAAAACACTGTACAATGCAGTTCGTAAAAAAGATAATAAACACATTAAAAGCTATAGCAATGTGGAAGACATCCATGTACATAATATGTGAAAGAGTACTGGTGGAATATTCCAGTAAAAACCCTGATAAAATAACAGACCAGATATTATGATATGGGACAGGGAGAAGAAAACATGCACAGTAGTGGAAATTAGCTGCCCAGCAGATGCCAATATAATATCAAAGATTAGTGAAAAGGAGAATATTTATGCAGAACTGATGAGAAATCTGCAGATACTCCACCCTCATTACACCTTCAGATATATGCCTGTGATTATTGGGACACTGGGGTATGTTAGTAACTGCCTCAATACAAATCTCGAGAAGCTAGGCTTCACAGGAACAGAAAGAACACAACTAGTTAGGAAATTACAAGCACAATCCATTAATGGAACAGTAAAAATATGTAAAACATTCCAAAGATTGTGCATCTAATAACTGCATATACACATGTACAGATGCAAAGCATATACACATGCACACATACAACTCAAAACATACACATCCACACATACAATAACATCCATATCTACACATGCATGCATACATACATATCTACCTAGTTGATGTTGTGTAAATTCCAATGAGAGAGTCTTGTGTCTATGTTAGAAACCGACTCTCTCTCTATTGGTAAAACTTTGTGAAATTATAAAACCAGAAGAACATACATACATACATACATACATACATACATACATACATACATACATACATACATACATACATACATACATACATACATACATACATACATACATACATACATACACACACCTTTAGCTTCATACCCATCATTATTGGTGCTACGGGTTATATACCAACCCGCTTGGACCAAAGTATGACTGAACTTGGATTTGCGGACAAAAAGCGCAGCTCCCTAATTCATAGTCTACAAATGGCTGCGATAGCTGGCACCTTCAAAATTTGCAAAACATTCTTGCGATTCAAGGGATGACAATTTCTTTTCTTTTACAACCTTGCCACCAGGAAGGTGGCCGGTCAAAAAAAATATACTCAAAATTAAGAGAAAGAGAAAACATACATACCAGTGGCGAAGGGTAACCTGGAAAGCAGGGCATGCAGTCCAATTGCCATGGCGGAAAGTGGGGCTGTGCAGCCTTACCCCCCCCCCCACCCTCAAATTCCCTCTAAATGACCCTTCCGGTCAAAGCCGTATGTAGTGTTATCTAGTGTGTGTGTGTTATCTTTTTATGTGTCTACGATTTAGTAAGCAGCCAAAGTTCTGCTTGCTTCAACCAACGCAATTGATCAACTCAAGATTCTATAACGCATGCACTGCATGCGTTACATGCACGCACTCTTCGCTCCTGATACATACATACATACATACATACATCACACACACACACACACACACACACACATCACACACACACACACACACACATACATACATACATACATACATACATACATACATACATACATACATACATACATACATACATACATACATATATACATATACATACATATATACATACATGGTGGCTGCCAACTCGTTTTCGAGTACGGCCGCTACTTTATATCCATGTAGGAGAACTCCTACCGATGCGCTGAACGAGTGTGACTTTTTAGTCCAGCCAGCGACTTGAAAACTCTGGTACAAACACTACACTTGTGACAATTATTGACACACAGTGCTAGGCCCATGGGACCATGTGACGACAAGTGCAGAGAGATCTCCAGATATAAAGCAATGCCTGTGCCGTGAAGCTTTTATAGTGAGCAAAGGCACTGCACAAAGCCAGTCCCACTCTCTTAACCAAGATGATATTTACCAAAAAGAACAAGTCAACATCATTGGATACCATCAGAGTTGCAGGTGTTATATCAGAGTTTTCCTTCTAGAATTCTGCCTTGACAAAGGCTAAGGGGTCATCTCTCCCGGTGATTTTGAATGGCCATTGACTCTTAAGAGCTCCTTTGCCCTTTGACAGGTTTTGTTTTTAGTCCTGCAGGATGGCCAAAGTCACCCTCCTCACCAAGAAACCTTGGTGGGGTTGCCAGTTTAGTCGCCAACGACCCGACCATGGGACAGGTTGTACTGTTACCAGTAGCACCGACTGGTGACCTGACAAATATATATATATATATATATATATATATATATATATACATGCATACATACATGCATGCATACATACATACATACATACATACATACATACATACATACATACATACATACATACATACATACATACATGACGATGAGAGCAACTGACGAAAACATCCTCCACTATAACAAAGGCAAAAATAACTACAACAACAATATCAATGACAACAAAAACAACTATAACACTCTCAATTATAACTATAGCAATAACAACTACACCTATAACAAAAAACAACTATAACAATGAGAAAAACGACAACAAGAGCAACAGCAACGGCTGCGATAAAAACAACTTTTAGAACAACGACAACAACAACAACAACAACAAAACGTAATGAGACACAAAAACACACGACGCTTCCTCTCGTAAAGCAAGTATTGTGTGAGACCAAAAGCAAGTCACCTATTTTTTGAAGATGTCCTCATTTAGTGTTTGTTTGTTTAGTGGAGTGTGGAAGCCAACAATAACAACACCACCACCACCACCAACACCACCACCACCAAGAACACCACCACCACCAACAACACCACCACCACCACCAAGAACACCACCACCACCAACAACACCACCACCACCACCAACAACACCACCACCAACAACACCACCACCACCACCAACAACACCACCACTACCAACAACAACAC
>CAXHJY010001736.1:27500-37500 GCA_964016885.1 Eledone cirrhosa
AGTGTTTATCATATATATTAATTTATATTAACTTGTATTTCACGGCTCAGAAATATTTCTTTCTTTGAGCTATTTAATTGTAAAAGACTGTTTGAGTTTATAACTCTATATATATATATATATATAGTTCGGATCTAGCTGTCGAAACGGTCACAGCTCAGCCGCCAGGGTCCTGACTCTTTTCCTATATATATATATATATATATATATATATATATATATATATATATAAATGGCTTCTACAGGACTAGAACTGTGTCATTCGGGAGAAATCATCAGGAAGCCCTGATGAAACAGTTCTAGTCCTGTAGAAGCAATATATATATATATATAATATATATATATATATATATAAAACCTTGATAACTTTAACTTTGATAAGTTTCGGTCAGTATTGGCCAAGGCCAAGGTAAACAGAAATAACACAATCGGTACAGTATATGGAAGGAATATATTAGGTTAACGCTTGAAATAGCAGGAAGAGGGTCATAACCTTTCGGACGCTAGTCCTTCTTCAGAAGAAAGAATGATAAATAAGATAGATTGAAGGGACGGGCGGGATGGAATTGGAAAAAAATGTCTTTAGATAAGAAATAACAGGTCCATTATAAGAAGTGAGTAATTCGTGATCCCACCTCCCTCTCAAATATATTGATATGAGAGGTGAATGAGATGGGACGGTAGTACACTGTAAAGGACTTATTCCTATTTTTGAAGACTGGGACAGGAAATCTTCAGGGATATCGCCTCTCTTCAGTGAATTTCTCCAAAGTTTAGCAAGAGCCAGATGAAACTTGATGTCGGCAATTGTTCGGGACACTGGCAAGGAACCTATCAGGGCGTACTGCTTGCAATTGTTTCTTGCTGCTAACATATCAGTGCCTTTCATGGTAAAGGTGTGTAGCTGAGTGGCTAGAGAATCGGATTCACAATTGTGAGGTTGTCAGTTCGATTCCTGGACCGGGTGATGCATTATGTCCTTCAGCAAGACACTTTATTTCACGGTGATTCTTTTACCTGGGGTTGTGACCGATAGATAGTATTAGTAATTGGAAAGACTAATGGAAACATTGTTTCCTCGGTCTGATTTGACGAAAGTCGATCGATATATCGATATATATATATATAATTTTTACTGGTTTCAATCATTTGACTGTGGCCATGTTCGGACACACACACACACACACACACACACACACACAGACATAGACACACACACACATTCTCCCTCTCACTCACTTCCCTTCTCCCTCTCACTCACTTCCCTTCTCCCTTTCACTCACTTCCCTTCTCCCTCTCACTCACTTCCCTTCTCTCGCTCTCTCACTTCCCTTCTCTCTCGCTCTCGCGCTCTCGCTCTCGCGCTCTCTCTCTCGCTCTCGCTCTCTCTCTCACGCTCTCTCTCTCGCGCTCTCTCTCTCTCGCTCTCTCTCTCGCGCTCTCTCTCTCTCGCGCTCTCTCTCTCGCGCGCTCTCTCTCGCGCTCTCTCTCTCGCGCTCTCTCTCTCGCGCTCTCTCTCTCGCGCTCTCTCTCTCGCGCTCTCTCTCTCGCGCTCTCTCTCTCGCGCGCTCTCTCTCTCGCGCTCTCTCTCTCGCGCTCTCTCTCTCTCGCTCTCTCTCTCGCGCTCTCTCTCTCGCGCTCTCTCTCTCGCGCTCTCTCTCTCGCGCTCTCTCTCTCTCGCGCGCTCTCTCTCGCGCTCTCTCTCGCGCGCTCTCTCTCTCGCGCGCTCTCTCTCTCTCGCTCTCTCTCTCTCTCGCTCTTGGAAAGACTAGTGGAAACATTATTTGACGAAAGTCGATATATCAGGGGGTGCCGAACATCATGTCAGATATAGTGTGTTAAGGGTTTATATCCAGATCAACCATATCAGGTGCTGGAAACAGAGCAGTATTGTTTCTACAACATCTCAGTCATGGTTTTAGCACCATCATGGAGGATGTTATGTTTCTCAGCCAACAGTGGAGACAGCGACCGTCGTGTGTGTGTGTGTAAATGAAAAGAACACTTAACCCTTTAGCATTTACATTACTCTATATTTACTATTGTATTTTCATGGTAAACACTTTATCTTACATAATGATCTCACATAATATCGAATTTTTGAGACTTTGAAGACATTTATTTCGAGAACAACACCGTAACATAAGTATAAGCGGCCAGTCATGGCCGGTTTGAACTGAAAGAGGTGAGAGAATTCCGGCCGGATATGGCCGGTTTAAATGCTAAAGGGTTAAAGCTGTGTGAGTGTGTGTGCGTGAAACATATACATACACACGAGGTCCGAACACAAAGGAACCAAACTCCCACTGTCGCTGCCTTCTTCGCACCCGCTCTCTCCATTTCTCACTTATATGAGAAAATGGGGGCCCATGCCTTTCCCGGAGTAAGGGGAGGGAGACGGGTTAGAAGAGCCATTCCAATATATAGGGGTTGGACAAAATAATGGAAACACCTAGCATCATAGCATCATAATTTTGAAATATCTATAAAACCATCAAAAGCTTGTTTATTTTTTATATTTTTTTATTTATTATTAGTGTTGCTTAATATGTTTTGTTAAAATTGTTGGTTCTTTTCAGATATCATCAGAAAAACGTAATTAAAATTCATTAAAATGACAGATCTGTCGGACTTTCAAAGAGGTCAAATTGTTGGTGCTCGTATGGCAGGTGCTAGCGTAACGAAAACAGCCGAAATGTTTGCTGTATCAAGAAGTACTGTCTCGAAAGTAATGACAGCCTTTGAGAAAGAGAGAAAAACCTCCTTGTCGAAAAAAAACTCCGGAAGAAAACCAAAACTTTCAGATAGGGACCGCCGGACTCTTACGCGAATTGTTAGAAAGGATCACGAAAGTACAGCTCCCAAAATTACTGCAGAGCTTAATGACCACCTCGAGAACAATAAAAATAAACAACCTTTTGACGGTTTTATAGATATTTCAAAATTATGATGCTATGATGCTAGGTGTTTCCATTATTTTGTCCAACCCCTGTATATATTATGAATTCACTGTTTATATTTAGACGGACTTTTCTTTTTCTTTTTTTCTTGTTGACTCTCGCGCTGTAGACCAGGCATGTCAAACCGAGGGTTCTCCGAGGGCCACATATGTGTTGTCTGAGGGTCACTCGAGAGCCACATAGGTCACATGTGTTGTCTGCCGGCCACACATGACAATTAATTGCGCACATTACAACTAATACTTTTATTCTATATTACTCTCACGCTGTAAATACCTTTGTGAGGGCCGCTGGTGTGCTTGTAAAGGGCCGCATGTTTGACATGCTAGCTGTAGACAATATGTTTTTCACTCTGGTAGTTTTCTATCCCCTATAATTAAATACATACCCCTTTCTGTATTTCTCTCTATATATACTGTCTTATAAAGAGCCCAGATCTATTCCTTGAGCTCTTTAAATAATAATGGATTAACGTGAGTCTTTAACTCCGTTTTTTAATTATATATATATATATATAAATATATAAAAGTATGTATACGTACGTACATACATATATGTATACAGACGTACAGTAGTATGTATATATATATACATACATGCACACATATATATATGTACGTATGGATTCACAGAACATTTATTATAATGCTCGGTGTGTTTCTAAACAAACATCCCGAATTACGCCGTAGTGTCTAGCAACCATCGTTGCTCATTTGTTCAACGCTGACAAAGGAACGCTGTACTAGTTTCAAGCTTATTAGCTATCGTCAGCACCGTATACCTTCCTGCCAGATGATTGAACGTCTGAAAGTATATACTTTCCTTATGCATATTAACGGCTGAGCAGCCTAATTTGCATATCGAGTGAGTTAATCGGCCGGGCGCACCGAAAATGATAAATGGAAAAAATGAAACGAAATTTCATTTCTCACTCTTAGTACGGCTGTTACTTAAATATAAGTATGTATACGTACATACATATATGTATACAGACGTACAGTAGTATGTATATATATATATACATACATGCACACATATATATATATGTACGTATGGATTTACCGAGCATTTATTATAATGAAATTTTGTTTCATTTTTTTCCATTTATCGTTTTCGGTGCGCTCGGCCGATTAACTCACTCGATATGCAAATTAGGCTGCTTAGCCGTTAATATGCATAAGGAAAGTATATACTTTCAGACGTTCAATCATCTGGCAGGAAGGTATACGGTGCTGACGATAGCTAATAAGCTTGAAACTAGTACATCGTTCCTTTGTCAGTGTTGAACAAAAGGGCAACGATGGTTGCTAAACACTGTACAGCTTAATTCGGGATGTTTGTTTACAAACAAACCGAGCATTATAATAAATGCTCGGTAAATCCATACGGACATATATATATGTGTGCATGTATGTATATATATATACATACTACTGTGCGTCTGTATACATATATTTATGTACGTGTACATACTTATATTTAAGTAACAGCCGTACTAAGAGTGAGAAATGAAATTTCGTTTTATTTTTTTCCATTTTTATATATATATATATATGGAGAATAGAAATGGTTGTGTAGTTGCTATTTAAGGTAACTTAAAATGCAGTGGGAATACAAAGAAGGCAAGTACAGGGGGGGGGGGCCTCATCAGTTGTCTACTGGGGATAGCTAATAAGCTTGAAAGTAGTACATCGTTCCTGTGTCAGTGTTGGACAAAAAGGTGACGTGGTTGCCTAAACACTGTACGGCGTAATTCGGGCTGTTTGTTTGATTACAAACGAACAAACCCAGCTTTATAATAAATGTTCGGTAAACCGATACGTGCATATATATATGTGTGCATGTATGTATATATATATACATACTACTGTACGTCTGTATACATATATGTATGTACGTATACATACATACATGGTGGCTGCCAACTCGTTTTCGAGTACGGCCACTACTTTATATCCATGTAGGAGAACTCCTACCGATGCGCTGAACGAGTGTGACTTTTTAGTCTCAGCCAGTGACTTGAAAACTCTGGTACAAACACTACACTTGTGACAATTATTGACACATAGTGCTGGGCCCATGGTACCATGTGACGACAAGTGCAGAGAGATCTCCAGATATAAAGCAATGCCTGTGCTGTGAAGCTTTTATAGTGAGCAAAGGCACTGCACAAAGCCAGTCCCACTCTCTTAACCAAGATGGTATTTACCAAAAAGAAGAACAAGTCAACATCATTGGATACCATCAGGGTTGCAGGTGTTATATCAGAGTTTTCCTTCTCCTAGAATTCTGCCTTGACAAAGGCTAAGGGGTCATCTCTCCCGGTGATTTTGGATGGCCATTGACTCTTAAGAGCTCCTTTGCCCTTTGACAGGTTTTGTTTTTAGTCCTGCAGGATGTCCAAAGTCACTCTCCTCACCAAGAAACCTTGGTGGGGTTGCCAGTTTAGTCGCCAACGACCCGACCATGAGACAGATTGTACTGGGATACATGTTACCAGTAGCACCAACTGGTGACCTGACATATATACATACATACATACATACATACATACATACATACTTACATTTAAGTAAGTGCCGTACTAAGAGTGAGAAATGAAATTTCCTTTCATTCTATTCCATTTATATATATATATATATATATATATATATATATATACATATATATATATATATATATATATATATATATATATATATATATACATATATATATATATATATATATATATATATATATATATAATGTGTGTGTGCAAATAGGGAGACACAAAGCAGGCTTTATTTTGAAACAGCTGGCAAATTTGAAAATTAGGTAGTAACATGTGCTTACGCCGTATTTGACTAAATAGAAATAGTCTGTTAGTTGGGATTAAAAAACCCCCCTCTGAATGGAAAAAAAAGGATGAGTATTGGCGTATATGGAACGCGAACTCACATCTTTGGTTTGCCGAACCAATGTGGTTCCTCTCTCTCTCTCTCTATATATATATATATACATATATATATAGGGAAAAGTATGACCCCCGACGGCAGAGCTCAAGCCGTTTCGACGGCTATTTCTGGACTAAACTATATATATATATATATATATATATATATATATATATATGTATGTGTGTGTGTGTGTGTAATCTGAGTTTTTCGAATATTTATAATAACATTCGATTCGTTTGCAATTATGCAAACAAGCCTCATTTTAAAAGCCATGTCAGTAGAATGAACACTTCATTCTTGCTCTTGTGTTGGCATATATATATTTATATATATTTATATATATATATATTTATATATATATATATATATATCAGAGGGTGTGGTAAGATACCAGGTGGACCAAAACGCACCAGAGTGGTCAATACTTAGGGTAGTCGCTAACTGTCGAAACGGCCGGAGCTCTGCCGTCGGGGTCCTGACTTTTATCATATATATATATATATATATATATATATATATATAAAGGACGTAAGTAAGAGAAAAAAATTTTTTTTAATTTTTTAAAAAAAATATTTTCTTATTTTACGTCCTTTATATTATTGTTCTGCATTCTCCTGCATTGAACCACCTAGGTACTATGACATAACCTGTGTATTTGCTGGCATGGGCGTGCATCTGTGCGCTTATGTTAGTTGATATATTAAATTATCTATATATATATATATATATATATACACACACATATATATATATACTACACACACACACACATATATATATACTACACACACACACACATATATATATACTACACACACACACACATATATATATACTACACACACACACACATATATATATACTACTCACACACACACATATATATATACTACACACACACACACATATATATATACTACTCACACACACACATATATATATATATATATATACACACACACACATATATATATATATATACACACATATATATATATATATATATATATACACACACATATATATATACTACTCACACACACACACATATATATATATATATATACACACACATATATATATATACACACACATATATAAATATACACACACATATATATATATATTCACACATATATATATATATACATACACACATATATATATATACCTTTCTCTCTCTATCTCTTTCTCTCTATCTCTTTCTCTCTATCTCTTTCTCTCTATCTCTTTCTCTCTATCTCTTCCCCTCTCTCTCTCTCTAGATGTATAGAGAGAAGAGGGGAGAGGGAGGAGGCGATGATGATAGTCTGACATTGGTGCAATCTAACACCACAGATGTGTTGATGCAGTCATAGAGACACGTGCCAAAGCCGTGTACTAACTGATGCTGCACACTGTGTACGTGTGAGTGTGTGTAGCCCATCCTGCTTACACACCCGTCACACAGGTAGATAGGAAGAGGATAGTGTGCCGTGTGTCGTGTGAATGTCTGTGTGTCTGGGTCTGTGTGTGTATGTGTGAGTTTCTAGAAGCCGGTAGTTGCGGCCAAGTTTCCCAAGTAAACAACCACTATTAATAGCATGTCTCACACACGTGTGTGTGTGTGTGTGTGTGTGTGTGTGTGTGTGTGTGTGTGTGTGTGTGTGTGTGTGTGTGTGTATGTATGCGTGTGTGTGTATGTATGTATGTATGTGTGTGTGTATGTATGTATGTATGTGTGTGTGTGTGTGTATGTCTCCGTGTGTGTGTGTGAATGTGTGTATGTCTCCGTGTGTGTGTGAATGTGTGTATGTCTCCGTGTGTGTGTGTGTGTTAATGTGTGTATGTCTCCGTGTGTGAATGTGTGTATATCTCCGTGTGTGTGTGTGTGTGAATGTGTGTATGTCTCCGTGTGTGAATGTGTGTATGTCTCCGTGTGTGAATGTGTGTATGTCTCCGTGTGTGTGTGTGAATGTGTGTATGTCTCCGTGTGTGAATGTGTGTATGTCTCCGTGTGTGTGTGTGTGTGAATGTGTGTATGTCTCCGTGTGTGTGTGTGTGTGTGAATGTGTGTATGTCTCCGTGTGTGTGTGTCTCCGTGTGTATGTCTCCGTGTGTGTATGTCTCCGCGTGTGTGTGTGAATGTGTGTATGTCTCCGTGTGTGTGTGTGTGTGAATGTGTGTATGTCTCCGCGTGTGTGTGTGAATGTGTGTATGTCTCCGTGTGTGAATGTGTGTATGTCTCCGTGTGTGTGTGTGTGTGTGAACGCACATGTACATGCACATGTACATACACACACACACACGTACATGCACATGTACACACATAGATGCATGCACAGAACATGTACACACATACATACACACACACACACACGTACATGCACATGTACACACATACATGGTGGCTGCCAACTCGTTTTCGAGTACGGCCACTACTTTATATCCATGTAGGAGAACCCCTACAGATGCGCTGAACGAGTGTGACTCTTTAGTCCAGCCAGCGACTTGGAAACTCTGGTACAAACACTACACTTGTGACAATCATTGACACATAGTGCTGGGTCCATGGTACTATGTGACGACAAGTGCAGAGAGATCTCCAGATATAAAGCAATGCTTGTGCCGTGAAGCTTTTATAGTGAGCAAAGGCACTGCACAAAGTCCCACTCTCTTAACCAAGATGATATTTACCAAAAAGAAGAACAAGTCAACATCATTGGATACCATCAGGGTTGCAGGTGTTATATCAGAGTTTTCCTTCTCCTAGAATTCTGCCTTGACAAAGGTTAAGTGGTCATCTCTCCCGGTGATTTTGGATGGCCATTGACTCTTAAGAGCTCCTTTCCCCTTTGACAGGATGTCCAAAGTCACCCTCCTCACCAAGAAACCTTGGTGGGGTTGCCAGTTTAGTCGCCAACGACACGACCATGAGACAGGTTGTACTGAGATACATGTTACCAGTAGCACCAACTGGTGACCTGACATACACATACATATACACACACATACATACATGCACAGCACATACATACACACCTACATGCGCACTCAATCACATGTACGTACACACACATACATCTACACACGCACATGAACGCACCTACACATGCGCCCGCATACCACACGCACACACACATGAGCACACATGCGCATGCACACCCACACCTACATGCACAAACATGTACAAACACATACACACACGCACACACGTTAGTACCTCTCATATGGGAGACAGTGAATTGAGAAGCAGAATAATTATCCTCGCTATTAGTTGACAAAAACTCCCTGTATGAGTGTTTGAAATTTAATAACAACAAGCGAGGTAGATAACTCCAATAAGATTAGTTAATGGCTTTTTAGTGGGGGGGTGTTATAGAGACGATGCACATTGATTGGAGTAAATCTGATATTTAAAGCCATCTGGCGAACCAATACACGCGTTTCAGACTTATTGAGCCTCCTCATATATATATATATATTGGTCTCAATCATTTGACTATGGTCATATTCGGACACACATATATATCTCCTCTGTTTGCTGAAAATTAAAGTATGTGAGACTGTCACTACTCTAAAACAATAGCGTAAGGTCTTCGAAATGCTTTTAATTAAGCATACAGTGTATTGCAAAATACACTATATATACGTTCATATATATATATATATATTTCATTATAGACAAGTAACCTTGTCTATCTGTCGTTCTCTCTCTCCCACACCTTCTCCCTCTCTTTCCCTCGCGTTTCTTCTCTCCCTCATGTTTCTTCTCCCCCCCTCTCTCTCCTTCCCTCCCTCCCCCTCTGTCGTTCTCTCTCTCCCCCTCTCTCCATCCATCCCTCCCTCCCTCTCCATCCCCCTCTCTCCATCCCCCTCTCTCCATCCTCCCTCTCATCCTCTCCATCCCTCTCCCTCTCTCCATCACTCTCCCTCTCTATATCTCCCCTCCCTCCCTCTATATCTCCCCTCACCCCTTTCTCCCCCTCTCTCTCTCTCTGCCTTATCTCACTCTGGCAGCAACGGATACGTTAAAGTGTGTCTCACAAAAATTGTTTACAGTAAATATTGATGTGATATTTGACACGTGTGTGTATATATATATATATATATTTATGTAAT
>CAXHJY010001736.1:45000-60000 GCA_964016885.1 Eledone cirrhosa
CCCCAGCTTCTCCACCACCACCACCACAATCTCTACAGTGACCCCAGCTTCTCCACTCCACCACCACAATCTCTACAGTGACCCCCAGCTTCTCCACTCCACTCCACCACCACCTCCACAATCTTTACAGTGACCCCCAGCTTCTCCACTCCACCACCACAATCTCTACAGTGACCCCAGCTTCTCCACTCCACCACCACAATCTCTACAGTGACCCCAGCTTCTCCACTCTACCACCACAATCTCTACAGTGACCCCAGCTTCTCCACTCCACCACCACAATCTCTACAGTGACCCCCAGCTTCTCCACTCCACTCCACCACCACCTCCACAATCTTTACAGTGACCCCCAGCTTCTCCATCCCACCACCACAATCTCTACAGTGACCCCAGCTTCTCCACTCCACCACCACCTCCACAATCTCTACAGTGACCCCAGCTTCTCCACTCCACTCCACCACCACCTCCACAATCTCTACAGTGACCCCCAGCTTTACCACACCACTCCACCACCACCTCCACAATCTCTACAGTGACCCCAGCTTCTCCACTCCACCACCACCTCCACAATCTCTACAGTGACCCCCAGCTTCTCCACTCCACCACCACCTCCACAATCTCTACAGTGACCCCAGCTTCTCCACTCCACCACCACAATCTCTACAGTGACCCCCAGCTTCTCCACTCCACCACCACAATCTCTACAGTGACCCCAGCTTCTCCACTCCACTCCACCACCACCTCCACAATCTCTACAGTGACCCCAGCTTCTCCACTCCACCACCACCTCCACAATCTCTACAGTGACCCCCAGCTTCTCCACTCCACCACCACAATCCCTACAGTGACCCCAGCTTCTCCACTCCACCACCACAATCTCTACAGTGACCCCAGCTTCCCCACTCCACTCCACCACCACCTCCACAATCTCTACAGTGACCCCCAGCTTCTCCACTCCACCACCAACACCACAATCTCTACAGTGACCCCAGCTTCTCCACTCCACCACCACAATCTCTACAGTGACCCCAGCTTCTCCACTCCACTCCACCACCACCTCCACAATCTCTACAGTGACCCCAGCTTCTCCACACCACCACCAACACCACCACCACTATCATATCTATATTTCTACCACCACCATCAGATAGTTATAAACACACGGAGTACGTGACTTTTCAAGACCTCCAATCTGACCTATATTACATACATATATATTGTCCTGGGTATGACATTAAACTACACCCAGTGGCAAGGCTCCAGTTCGGGAGTTCAGGAGATGTGGGGAATGTGGAGTTACCCCTTAGTTGTCATGACTCCCAGGTCTGCCCTGGCCCGGGGTGGTAGTACCTGTTAGGGCTCCATTTATGGGTTAAATAACTACCTTATTCGAGTGGCGCTGGTAAGGTATTGTCAGCCATTGAAAAGAAATATGGAGAGTCGATCTATCAGCACTAGGGTTAGAGCCCCTAATTACACTGTCAAGGAGCAGCCTGGTCGTTATGACTCTGCTGGCTTAGAGCCACAGAGAGGGCCAGTGGATGATGGATCAGCTGTCTCTGAGACAAATATAAAGAATGCAGTTTTGTCCTGCAGAAGAGCCATCAAAATGGGCACTTTGAATGTGAGGACTATTCGGACGCTGGAGAAGAGAGAGGAGTTGGGACAGAGCCCTTCACCAGAGAGGAGCTTCAGAGAGCCAAGAAGAGGATCAAGGAGGGCAAGGCTCATGGAGAAGATGGAGTGGCATCAGAGGTGATGAAGAGGTGTGATTTTGATGATATCATCCTGGGGTTCTGTAACGGGGCACTAGAGAAAGGAGTTGCCCCGAATCAGTGGGGGATCAGTAACATCGTCCCAGTGCCAAAGAAGGGAGATCTCTCTAACACCAACAACTACCGGGGGATCTCACTGACGTCACTTGTGGAAAAGACCCTCAACAGGATGATTCTTAACAGGATCCAGCCTGAGATGGAGAAGAAGCTCAGGGACAACCAGAACGGCTTCAGAGAGGGTAGATCAACCACCAGTCACATCCTGATGCTGAGGAAGATATTAGAGGGAGCTAGAGCAAAGTGCCTTCCTGCGGTCATGGTTTTCATTGACTTTAGGAAGGCCTTTGATTCTGTGGACCGTTACTGCCTGATGAAGATCTTACAGACTTATGGAATCTCCAAGAAGATAGTGGACCTGATATCACTGCTCTACACCAACACCAAAGCCCAAGTCATTACACCTGATGGGATGACAGAGTTCTTTGAGATACTGGCTGGAGTGCTCCAGGGAGATACATTGGCTCCCTACCTTTTTATCATCGTAGTGGACTATTGTATGCGCCTTGCACTGGAGAAACACCAGGACTCTGGCTTTACTGTACCACCGGCTCAGAGCAGGAGAGTTAGGGCGAAAAAGGTATCGGATACTGAATTTGCCGACGACATAGTTTTGGTGACAAATACAGTGAAGGAGGCAGAGGATTTGATGCGGGAGGTTGAGACTGTGTCGATGAGTGTGGGGCTGAGAATGAATGAGACTAAAACAAAATATCTGGTAGAGAATGTTGAGAAGCCAGAGGGGATCACTAATGTAGGCGGGAATCTGACCAACTAGCTGCTTTCACCTCGGCCAGTCGCCTTCATATTATATATATATATATATATATGTATATATATATATATATATATAGTATTAAGGATACTATTTATGGTTATGTATATACTAAAACCTTTTATAGTTATATATATATTATACCCTAAATAGTGAAAGACAGTAATTTATTACTATCTTATTACCAGTAAGATAAATAGCTCAATGTAACAACATCAGTTGTTCTACAGAGCAGTTATATATATATATATATATATATATATATATATATATATATATATATATATATATATATATAATACGATACAATACAATAGGTGAAACGAAAACATTTGCGTTGTTAAAATGGCTGAAAACTTGAGCAAGCAGAAGCCACTTTGGAAGTGAAGAGGGTGTGCTTAGACAAAGATGCGTTACTAGTCGCGCAGGAGAACTGAGAACTTCTTTGGGCCCCTGACGGCAATAATGATGGTGGTGGTGTGAGAGACAGTGACAGAGAGAGAGGGTGCGTGTGTCCGTTTAATAACTTTATAATGCTGATGGTGTTGGTGTTGGTGGTCGTGGAGATGTGGTATGGGGGTGGTGATGGGGATGATAATGCCAATAGCGATGGTGGCGGAGATGATGATGATGATATTATTGGTGATGATAGGGCGGTGGATTGACAGTATCGGTAGAGGGTCGGACGCCATGCTTTGCAGCATAGAGTTATGTCCCTTTATGTTCTGGGCTCAAATCCCGCCGAGGTTAACTTTGCCTTTCATCCTTACGGGGTCGATAAAATAAAGTACCAGTAATGTACTGGAGTAATTGCTGGCCTTGTGTCAAAAGTAGAAACAATTATTGGTGGTGATAGTTGTTGGTGGCGGGGATAGCAGTGGTAGTGGTGGTAGTGGTGGTAGTGGTGGTAGTGGTGGAGATAGTAGTGCTATTTATGATGGTGTAGATGGTGGTGGTACTAGTTAGGATAATGGTGGCGGTGGTGGAGATAGTGATGGTGGTGGTGGTACTAGTACTAGTTAGGATAAAGGTGGTGGAGATGGTATTGGTGGTGGTGGTACTAGTTAGGATAGTGGTGGCGGTGGTGGAGATAGTGATGGTGGTGGTGGTACTAATACTAGTTAGGATAATGGTGGTGGTGGTGGAGATGGTGG
The DNA here is from genome assembly GCA_964016885.1 of Eledone cirrhosa. Lineage (NCBI taxonomy): Eukaryota > Metazoa > Mollusca > Cephalopoda > Octopoda > Eledonidae > Eledone > Eledone cirrhosa. Next base: position 48,762 of record CAXHJY010001736.1, read on the forward strand.
TGGTGGTACTAGTACTAGTTAGGATAATGGTGGTGGTGGTGGAGATGGTATTGGTGGTGGTGGTACTAGTACTAGTTAGGATAATGGTGGCGGTGGTGGAGATAGTGATGGTGGTGGTGGTACTAGTACTAGTTATGCTAATGGTGGCGGTGGAGAGGATGGTGGTGGTAGTGGTTATAGTAGTGCTAGCTATGATAGTGGCGGCGGTGGAGATGATGATGATGGTGGTGGTGGTGGTGGTTATACTAATGCTAGTTGTGATAATGGTGGCGGTGGAGAGGATGGTAGCGGTGGTGGTAGTAGTGGTTATAGTAGAGCTAGCTATGGTAATGGTGGAGATGGTGGTGGTTGTTGTTATACTAGAGCTAGTTATGATAACGGTGGTGGTGGAGAGGATGGTGGTGTTAGTGGTTGTAGCAGTGCTATTTATGATAGTGGTGGCGGAGGTGGTGCAGATAATAGTGCTGGTAGCAGTGATGGCGGCGGGGTATTCAAGGCTATCGTACAAATATCTGCACGTAACCAAGCGTACTATTCAATATAGTTATGAGAATTTCTTTCTTTCAGTGCTTCCAACACACCACCACACACCACCACCAACACGTCCACCAACACATCGCCACCACCAGCACCACACACCACCACCAACACATCGCCACCACCACCACCAACACATCGCTACCACCACCACCACACACCACCACCAACACGTCCACCAACACACCGCCACCAACACACCACCACCAACACGACCACCACCAACACGACCCCCCCCCCACCAACACCCCACCACCACACACCACCGCCACCACTACTACTACCAACACCCCACCATCGACACCACCACCACGAACACACCGCCACCACCACCACTGCCACCACTATTAACACCCCATCGTCGACACCACCACCACCATTACTGACAACGCACCACCATCACCAACATTACACTGATACCGCACAACAACACCACCACCACCACCACCACCACCAGATACCAATATCATTTACGAGAAATTCTTCTTTACTGTTGATTGTAGAACTTACAGAAAAAGGCAGGAAAAAAATCTTGTTCAACAAGTTACGAAACAGTGGCCTTCAAACAGAAATATCTTGGCTGGCTCTGTATCAACATATCAGCTATGGCTGCTCCTGATCAGTGCTACCGAAAGTTTTTTTCAAAACGTACAGAATTTTTTTTAAAAACTTACAGAATCTGACCAAAACGTACAGAATTTTACTAAATCCCCCAATTACAATCAAAAACACTCTTTTTATACATATTTTTGAAGTTAACAACATTTATTGACAATTTAAACATAAGGGCATCAAAAAGAAACGCCATCTTCCTGAGCAGATTCTCTGTTGTACCAATTTTTTTCAAATAATGCTTTGCAAAGATGTTCATCGGGCTCCCGCGTCGTGCAGTCGGCATGTCGTAACAAATATTTCGACCTAACAAGAGCGTTAAGAGTGGAAGTTTTCAAACAATTTCGATTCTTTGTTTTAAATAAAGTGGAGAACAGAGAAAATGCGTCAAAACATGAATTTTATAAACCGATGGCAAGATCACTAAAACGTACAGCAAATTCGTCCGAACGTACAACACATCAAAATGTTGAGCAAAACGTAGTTTTGTACGAACGTACACTCATCAGCAGCGCTGCTCCTGATACTGTTGTTTGGTCGTCTGTTTTTAGTTGTTTGGTCGGTTGGTTTGTTAGTTGGTTGGTTGGTTGGCTGGTTTGTTGGTTCGTTGCTGGCTGGTTGGCTGACTGGCTAGTTGATTGGTTGGTTGGCTGGCTGGTCGGTTGGCTGGTCGGTTGGCTGGTTGGCTAGTTGGCTGGTTTGTTGGTTTGTTGGTTCGTTGGCTGGCTAGTTAATTGGTTGGTTGGCTGGCTGGAAGGCTGGTTGGTTGGTAGGCTAGCTGGTTGGCTGGTTTGTTAGTTGGTTAGTTGGCTGGCTAGTTGGTTGGTTGGTTTGTTGGCTGGCAAGTTAATTGGTTGGTTGGTTGGCTGGCTGGTTGGCTGGTTGGTTGGTTGGCTGGTTTGTTAGTTGGTTGGTTGGCTGGCTGATTGTTTTTATTTTCGGTTTTTGTGTTTTTATTGTTGCACTTTTCAATCATCTATTTGGTGTTGTAATTGTTGTTGTTGGGGGGTGGTGGTGTTGTTGTTGTTGTTGTTGGTGTAGATGATGATGTTAGTTTTGTTGTTGTAGATGTTGTTGGTGTTTTTCTTGTTGGTGGTGTAGATGTTGTTAATGCTGTAGATATTGTTGTTATTGTTGATGTAGTCGTTGTCGTAGTTGTTATTGTTGCAATTGTTATGGTAGATGTTGTTATTGTTGTAGATATTGTTGTTGTAGTCTAATCAAGATAGAATTTGACCAAATGAGGTTTATTGTTCAACATAGTCTACCTTATGGTCCACACACTTCTTCCATTGGTGTTGCACTGCTTGGATCCCATTAACCTTTAGCATCTACATTGCTCTATATTTGCTATAAAGCAATTATATTTTCTCGGTAAACACTTACATAATTATCTCACATATTATTGAATCTATGAAATTTTGATATTATTTATTTTGAGAACAATACCTTAACATCAGTATGAGTGGTCAGTTATGGCAGGTTTGAACAGAAAGAGGTGAGAGAATTCTGGCCGGATATCGTCGGTTTAAATGATAAAAGGTTAACGAAGAAGCTTTCGTCCTCTTTTTCAAAAAAAACAGTTACGATACTGGTTCCCAGCCAAGTGTTTTTTCATGTTGAGAAACAGGTGATAGTCAGATGGGGGCCAAATCAGGAGAATAAGGACTGTGATCAACCAGTTCAAAGCCAAAACCTCAGTCGCGCACAACAGCCATTGAAACAAAGGACTTATGTGCTTGAGCATTGTCCTGATAAAACAAGACCCCCTTTCGTCAGTTTTCCTTGATGTTTGGTCTTGATAGTCTTTCGTAACTGCCTTAACAAGTTGGTACAGTACTCTCCATTGATGGTGCGACCATTTTGAATATAATTAATTAACACAATGTTTTTTTTGTATTGTATTGTGACTATTGACTATCTTCAAAGGTTAGTTAAATACCGTCCTTTATGTTCTTAGTTCAAACCCCACTCTAGGGAACTTCTTCGCCTGTTATCCTTCCGGAATACCAGTCAAATACTTGGGTCGATATAATAACCCCCCTCCCAGGCTTTCCCCTCACACCTCTACCCAATTGCGGCACGATGCACTTTACTCCAAGGTCACAATAAATGTACTATCTGTCATGTATTGATTAAACCAATTGACGACTTCGTGTCCTTGTGGATAAACTGAGGTATCGCTCTAACAGTTATCATGTTGTTGTTGTTGTTGTTGTTGTTGTCGTTGTTGTTGTTGTCGTCGTCGTCGTTGTTGTCGTCGTCGTCGTCGTTGTTGTCGTCGTCGTCGTCGTTGTTGTCGTCGTCGTCGTCGTCGTTGTTATTGCCGTTGTCGTCGTCGTTGTTATTGCCGTTGTCGTCGTCGTTGTTGTTGTTGCCGTTGTTGTTGTTGTTGTTATTGTCGTTGTTATTGTTGTGGTTATTGCTGCCATTGCAGTTGTTATCGTTACTGTTGTGGTTGTTCTTGTTGTTGTTATCGTAGTTGTTGTTGTTGTAGTCGTTATCGTTGTTGTTATTGCTGTTGTTGTGATTGTTATAGTTGTTCTTGCTGTTGTTGTTTGTTATCGTTGTTATTATTGTGGTTGTTGTTGTTGTTATCCTTATCATGTTCTTACTCTTCTACTTATTTAATATTCTATCATACTTCGCGTTAGTTTTCTTGTTGATGTTGTTGTTGATGATGATGATGATGATGATGATGATGTCGTTGTTGTTGTCATTGTTGATGTTGTCGTTGATGTCGCTGTTGTTGTCGTTGTCGTTGTTGTTGTTGTCGTCGTTGTCGTCGTTGTCGTTGTTGTTGTTGTTGTTGTCGTTGTCGTTGTTGTCGTCGTTGATGTCGTTGTTGTTGATGTCGTTGTTGTTGTTGTCGTTATCGTTGTTGTTGTTGGTCAAGGCCAGAGAAAAACAAAACTCTATATTGAGAATTCTCAAAATATTTTCTGAACTTCGTCCTTAATAAATAAGCTTGTTATACAGCTGTTACGAAACAGCGGCTTTCGTTGGACACAAATATCCTGGCTCTGTATCAAGACATCATCTTTACTTGTTTTCTTGCTGTTATTGTTGTTGTTGTTGTTGTTTAAAATCCTTTTGTCTGACTGTCTATCGTTTTATTTTTAAATCAAGCATGTCAAACATGCGGCCCTTTATAAGCACACCTGCGGCCCGCAATAAAGGTGTTTTTTTTACAGCGTGGGCATGTTATAAAATAAAAAAAAATATTAGTTGTAATGTGCGCAATTAGTTGTTGTCTGTGGCCCTCAGACAACACTTATGACCCATGTGGCCCTCGGGACACCCTCAGACAACACATATGTGACCCATGTTGCCCTCGGGAGACCCTCAGACAACACTTATGACCCATGTGGCCCTCGGGACACCCTCAGACAACACATATGTGACCCATGTTGCCCTCGGGAGACCCTCAGACAACACTTATGACCCATGTGGCCCTCGGGACACCCTCAGACAACACATATGTGACCCATGTTGCCCTCGGGAGACCCTCAGATAACACACATGTGACCCATGTGGTCCTCAGGATACCCTCAGATAACACGTGATCCATGTGGCCCTCGGGAGACCCTCAGATAACACACATTTGATCCATGTGGTCCGCGGGGGGGGGGGGGGGGGGGGCGTCAGATAACACATATGTGACCTATGTGACCCTCGGGGAACCCTCAGATAACATAAGTGACCCATGTGGCTCTCGGAAGACCCTCGGACAACACATATGTGGCCCATGTGGCCCTCGGGGAACCCTCAGATAAAATAAGTGACCCATGTGGCCCTCGGAAGACCCTCGGACAACACATATGTGACCCATGTGACCCTCGGGGGAGCCTCAGATAAAATAAATGACCCATGTGGCTCTCGGAAGACCCTCGGACAACACATATGTGACCCATGTGGCCCTCGGGGAACCCTCAGATAAAATAAATGACCCATGTGGCCCTCGGACAACACATATGTGACCCATGTGGCCCTCGGGGAACCCTCAGATAAAATAAGTGACCCATGTGGCCCTCGGAAGACCCTCGGACAACACATATGTGACCCATGTGACCCTCGGGGGAGCCTTAGATAACATAAGTGACCCATGTGGCCCTCGGAAGACCCTTGGACAACACATATGTGACCCATGTGGCCCTCGGGGAACCCTCAGATAAAATAAGTGACCCATGTGGCCCTCGGAAGACCCTCGGACAACACATATGTGACCCATGTGATCCTCGGGGGAGCCTTAGATAACATAAGTGACCCATGTGGCCCTCGGAAGACCCTCGGACAACACATATGTGACCCATGTGGCCCTCGGGGAACCCTCAGATAACATAAGTGACCCATGTGGCTCTCGGAAGACCCTCGGACAACACATATGTGACCCATGTGACCCTCGGGGGAGCCTTAGATAACATAAGTGACCCATGTGGCCCTCGGAAGACCCACGGTGAACATAAGTTCTGTGGAATCGTAGACGAGAGAGAGAAAAAAGGCGAACCGGCCTGACCAAGCGTGCGAAAGAAAATAATTACGCACAGGTCAAACGGGAAGAAGGAGGAGGAGGAGAGGTAGTAACAGAGTGAGTGAGTGAGTGAGTGAAGGGTGAGGAAGAGGCTAACAGAGAGAGTGACTGTTAGAGAGGGTAAAGATAGAGAGAAAGTGGAAAGCAGTAAGAACGAAATAGACGGGTCACAGCGAGGGAAAAAATATGTGTAAATATGAGAATAGACCTGCTGCGTGGTTGCAAACGTGTTACATATGAATAAAGTTAGTCCTTCAGTTGTATATATATATATATATATATATATATATATATACATATATAATAATAATAGGCTGCCCGTTGCAAATGGTGGGGCATGTGAAAAAGTAGGTCCTTCATCAGTGACCCTCCAACCGTCCCAGGCATTTCATCGCTTTAAGGGCCATATGCCTCAGGTTGGTGCGAACAACGGCTAAAAAAAGTCGTTGGGACACGTAAACAAAGGGGACGCCAGGGTAACAAACAAAAAAGTTTAAGCAACGGAAAGTGAGAGGAAATAGACAAGTCCCAGATCTCTATGAATATAAACTCGGTGAAATCGTGAACAAGAGACAAAAGACCATCAAACCTGGTTGAAATGTGAGCAAGGAAAGAATTTCGCCCAAGTTTGATATATATATATATATATATATATAAGACTGAAGATGTCTGTCTGTGTGTGTGTGAGTTTGAATCCCTAAAACTCGAGAACCACCCAACCGACTGTTTTCAAACTTTACACATGTAATACTTATGATTCAGGGAGTGTTCTGAGGAAAAGAAATTTCAAATTTTCAATGCCCTAGGGACCACATTAGGCGATTTAGCGATCTCTCTCTATAATTCTTAGTCTTTCTCTTTTTAGATAGATACATACATATAACGTCGCACACTTATAATATTTGTCTGTATGTCCTGTCTGCATTACGTCACTTCCCTGAGGATGTCTGTCTGTGTGTGTGTAAGTTTCAATCCCTAAAACTCGAGAAGTACCCAACCAATTTTTTTCAAACTTTACATGTGTATTACTTATGTTTCAGGGAGTGTTATGCACATAAAAAATTCAACTTTTTGATCCCCTAGGGCCCGCATTAGGTGAAAAACGGCGTTTTTTAAGCTTTTTAGGGTTTTTTTGAGGCGTTACGTCAGACCGATTTCCTTGAAATTGTAACTATGTATTAGTCAGTCTCTTCTTCATACCGCGAGCAAAGAAAATCCAACTTTTGTTATGGCCCGCATTAGGTGAAAAACTTCATTTTTTTTCAGCTTTTTAGGGCTTTTTGGAGGCGTTACGTGTAGCCGATTTTCCTGAAATTTCAAGGCATATTATGGACATAAAAAAATTCATTTTCTTGATCCCTAGGGCCCGCATTGGGTGAAAACCTGCAGTTTTCCTGTTTCATCGAGAAAAATCTTAAAGATTATCCAGCCATCAGAGTATTCGGTTTATTTTCTTTACATATTGTCCAGGCATGCAGTTTTTCCACAATTAGGTCTGTTGGCGGCCCGCCTTCCAAAATACCGTATCCCGTGCAACGCCGGGTACCACTGCTAGTATATATATATATATATATATATATATATATGTGTGTGTGTGTGTGTGTGTGTGTGTGTGTGTGTGTGTGTAAAAGGTAAACAGAAATAACAACACAATCGGTACAGTATATGGAAGGAATATATTAGGTTAACGCTTGAAATAGCAGGAAGAGGGTCTTAACGTTTTGGACGCTAGTCCTTCATCAGAAGAAAGAATGAGAAATATGATAGATTGAAGGGACGGGCGGGGTGGAATTGGAATTTATATATAGAAAGTGAACAACACAGTATATAACTACTCCATTACCAAAGGTTTCAGGACCCTAGAAAATATTAACATATGTCTAGCTCGCTCATCAGATGAAAAGTTACTACTGTTGTTCACTTTCTAATTAAAGAGCTCTGTATTATACATAGAGCACTCTTTTTTCCTTTTTCCTTTGCTTTTTCTTCGGAAATACTTAACATATATATATATATATGTGTGTGTATGTGTGTATGACTGTGTACGTATGCGTATAGGTATGCATATATATGTGTGTGTGTATGTATGTGTGTGTACGTATGTGTGTATATGCATATTTATGTGTGTACACACAATAACTACGATGATCTGTACGCCAAGTAGATCATAAGACCTAGCCATCACTTCACGTGGATCACATGATGTTAATGATAATGGTGGCGGTGGTGGTGGTGGTGGTGGTATGTGTGAGTGTGTGTTGTGTGTAGATGGATGTATTGATAGACTATGTGTGTGTGTGTGTGGATGTATAGAAGGTGTGTGTGTGGATGGGTATATAGGTGTGGTTGTGTGCGTGTGTGTGTGTGTGGATGGATGTATAGAAGGGCTGTGAGTGTGGATGTATAGAAGGTGTGTGTGTGTGTGTGGATGGATATATAGAAGGGCTGTGTGTGTGTGGATGTATAGATGGGGGTGTGTGGATGGGTATATAGGTGTGGTTGTGTGCGTGTGTGTGGATGGATGTATAGAAGGGCTGTGTGTGTGGATGTATAGAAGGTGTGTGTGTGTGTGGATGGATATATAGAAGGGCTGTGTGTGTGGATGTATAGAAGGTGTGCGTGTGTGTGGATGGATATATAGAAGGGCTGTGTGTGTGTGGATGTATAGAAGGTGTGTGTGTGGATGGGTATATAGGTGTGGTTGTGTGCGTGTGTGTGTGTGGGTGGATGTATAGAAGGGCTGTGTGTGTGGATGTATAGAAGGTGTGTGTGTGTGTGTGGATGGATATATAGAAGGGCTGTGTGTGTGTGGATGTATAGATGGGGGTGTGTGGGTGTATTTTCTCATCCTCAACAAGTGGTGGTGGTGTGTGTGAGTGTATGTTGTGTATATGTGTGTGTGTGATTGTAGATGAATGTATTGATAGGCTGTGTGTATGTATAGATGGACTGACTGTGTGTGTGTGTGTGTGTGTGTGTGTGTGTGTGTGTGTGGATATATAGGTGTGTGTGTGGATGTATAGATGTGTGTGTGTGTGGATGTATAGATGTGTGTGTGGATATATAAGTGTGTGTATGTGTGTGTGGATGTATAGATGTGTGTGTGTGTGTATCTAGATGGGCTGTGTGTGTGTGGATGTATAGAAGGTGTGAGTGTGTGGATGTATAGATCTGTGTGTGTGTGGATGTATAGATGTGTGTGTGTGTGGATGTATAGAAGGTGTGTGTGTGTGTGTATATAGATGGGCTGTGTGTGTGTGGATGTATAGATGTGTGTGTATGTGTGTGGATGTATAGAAGGTGTGAGTGTGTGGATGTATAGATCTGTGTGTGTGTGGATGTATAGAAGGTGTGTGTGTGTGGATGTATAGAAGGTGTGTGTGTGTGTGTATATAGATGGGCTGTGTGTGTGTGGATGTATAGATGTGTGTGTATGTGTGTGGATGTATAGAAGGTGTGTGTGTGTGGATGTATAGAAGGTGTGTGTGTGTGTGTATATAGATGGGCTGTGTGTGTGTGGATGTATAGATGTGTGTGTATGTGTGTGGATGTATAGAAGGTGTGTGTGTGTGGATGTATAGAAGGTGTGTGTGTGTGTGTATATAGATGGGCTGTGTGTGTGTGGATGTATAGATGTGTGTGTATGTGTGTGGATGTATAGAAGGTGTGTGTGTGTGGATGTATAGAAGGTGTGAGTGTGTGGATGTATAGATGGGCTGTGTGTGTGTGGATGTATAGATGTGTGTGTATGTGTGTGGATGTATAGAAGGTGTGAGTGTGTGGATGTATAGATCTGTGTGTGTGTGGATGTATAGATGTGTGTGTGTGTGGATGTATAGAAGGTGTGTGTGTGTGTGTGTATATAGATGGGCTGTGTGTGTGTGGATGTATAGATGTGTGTGTATGTGTGTGGACGTATAGAAGGTGTGTGTGTGTGGATGTATAGAAGGTGTGTGGATGTATAGATGTGTGTGTGTGTGGATGTATAGATGTGTGTGTATATAGATGGGCTGTGTGTGTGTGGATGTATAGAAGGTGTGTGTATGTGTGTGGATGTATAGGTGTGTGTGTGTGTGTATGGAGGTGTGGGTGTATGTTCCTCCAACAACATATTGTCCACAGCAAACACAGCTTCTCTATATCTAGGAGAAATGTTCCAATAATTGTTTCTACTTTAGGCACAAGGCCAGCAAATTACCCAGTACATTACTGGTACTTTATTTTATCGACCCCGTAAGGATGAAAGGCAAAGTTAACCTCGGCGGGATTTGAACTCAGACTGTAAAGGGACGTAACTATGCTAGAAAGCATGGCGTCCAACCCTCTACCGATACTGCCAATTCACCAATGACAGCTGGAAGGAAACACTTCACATAGGAACGCCACTTCACGTAATAATAAAAATACTTGTTTCTACTTTTGCCACAAGGCCATCAATTATCCCAGTGCATTACTGGTACTTTATTTTATCGACCCCGTAAGGATGAAAGGCAAAGTTAACCTCGGCGAGATTTGAACTCAGAATGGCAAGGGCCGTAACTCTATGCGTCAAAGCATGGCGTCCGACCGTCCACCAATACTGACAACCCACCGCCAATAATGATAATTGTTTCTACTTTTGGCACAAGGCCAGCAATTACTCAGTGCATAATAACAATAATAATAGTAATGATGATGACGATGATGATGGTGGTGACGATGATGGTGGTGGTGGTGGTGGTGGTGATGGTGATGGTGGTGATGATGATGTCGGTGATGATGATGATGACGGTGATGGTGGTGATGTTGGTGATGATGATGATGTCGGTGATGGTGATGATGATGATGATGATGTCGGTGATGGTGATGGGAATGATGATGATGTCGACGATGATGATGTCGACGATGATGATGATATCATGTGATGATGTCATCGTCGTTGTCTTTCTGTCAGCAACTGGGTCAAGTAGTTAATCTTTTCCCCTCCATTTTCCACCTCTCAGCAGCCTCCATTGTCCTTGTGTGACACTGATATTAAATATATGGATCTAATCCGCCACACTTGCTTCCGCTCTTTCATCAAATATATTGTAGAAGAATCTTTTCACATACACCGGAAGCTGCTACTTGTTTCCAGGAAGCCTCCACGGCTAGAAATAGCAACGAAATTCCACTCAAACCACCCACACCTTACCATACCATTATCATATTTGGCAGTATCAGTAGAGGGTCGGACGCCATGCTTTCCAGCATAGTTACGTCCCTTTACGATCTGAGTTCAAATCCCGCCGAGGTTGACGTTGCCTTTCATCCTTACGGGGTATATATATATGTAAGTATGTTTTGAAACAGTGAGCGAGTTTGAAATTAGAAATATAAGCTTTCACCGTATTTTTTTACTAAAGAAATTTTTTAGCCTAATAGTGGGGTTTAGAACCCTCAGAGATATGGGAAAAGATGAGTGTTGACGTACATGTACGTCAACACTCATCTTTTTCCATATCTCTGAGGGTTCTAAACCCCACTATCAGGCTAAAAAATTTCTTTAGTAAAAAATACGGTGAAAGCTTATATTTCTAA
>CAXHJY010001736.1:62500-72500 GCA_964016885.1 Eledone cirrhosa
ACATACACACACACATATACATACACACACACATACATATACATACATACACATACACACACACATATACATACATACACATACATATACATACATATACATACACACACACACATACATATACATACATACACACACACTGACATATATAAATATTTTACACATTACATACACGCTCACACACACTTACACACATACATACACATAATACTCCTTCACATACACACACACACACACGGACATATATACATATTTTACAAACATACATAAATATTTTACACATTACACACACACACACATACATATTTTACTGATACATACACGAATATACGCACACATGGACACATACACACACCTACCTACACACACACACACACACACACACACACACCTACACACGCACACACCTTCACACACACTCACACACACACCTTACACCTACACACATTTTACACCTACACACCTCACACCTACACACAGACACACATCTACACACCTTCCCACACACACCTTACACACATACACCTACACACACACTTTCACACACCATACACACCTTCACACTCACACACACATACACACACAGTTTCATGTGTTGACCCTCATACGTCAATAATAACTACAAGTACAGAAACAGTTGACGTCACGTGATTTCCAGTCGTTCCCGTTTCCAAGGGAAATCTTCCTCTTCTTATTTCTACTGATATTTACAACCGACATTTTTTCCCCCCCACACAAGGTTGTTTCAGTACAAGTTTAGTCCTTTGTGTGTCGTATATCCAACCGTGTATTTACTATAAATAGATTGTATCTATGTGTGGCTTAGTGGTAAGGGTGTTGGACTTATGAACATAATGTCGTGGGTTCGATTCCTGAATTGGGTTGAGTGTTGTGTTGTGTTCTTGGGTAAAACACTTTATTTCATGTTGTTCCAGTATACTTTTAACCCTTTAGAATTCTCTCACGTCTTTCTGTTCAAACCGGCCATAACCGGCCACTCATACTTATTTATGTTAAGGTGTTGTTATCAAAATCTCATAGATTCGATATTGCGTGAGATAATTATGAGAAATAAAGTGTTTACCATGATAATACAATTGTAAATATAGAGTAATGTAAATGCAGGGTGTTTGACTTTTCCGGTATATTCAACTGAAAATGAGTACCTGCAATAGATGTGAATTTAACCCTGTAGTGGACTGGCGTCCTGCCCAGGTAAGAGGTCTTGTACTCCCAGTCTTTTAACACCATGGAGACATGTGGCATTGTGGTAAGGTGTTGTATAATTAGCTGGTTTAAGTAAAGACGTGTGGCCTAGTGGTAAGTGTGTTAGACTTACAAATATAATGTCCTGGACTGGGTTGTGTGTTGTGTTCTTGAGCAAGACACTTCATTTCACGCTGCTCCAGTGTAATTAGCTGGTTTAAGTAAAGACGTGTGGCCTAGTGGTAAGTGTGTTAGACTTACAAATATAATGTCCTGGACTGGGTTGTGTGTTGTGTTCTTGAGCAAGACACTTCATTTCACGCTGCTCCAGTATAATTATCTGGTTTAAGTAAAGACGTGTGTTGTGTTCTTGAGCAAGACACTTTAATCCAGTATACTCAGCTGTAGCTGGGAGTTTAGCCCTGTGATAGACTGTTTTATACCAAACAATTATTGTAACAAATTACAGGTAGAAATAGAATTACTCACCTGTAATTTAATTATGGTATTATTGTTGCTGTCAGTCTGCCTATTTGTCATGTGATAATATTGTTATTGTTGCTATCTATCTGTATGTATGTATGATTGTCTTGTTGCTTATGTCTGTCTGTCTGTCCCTTTACCGGCTTGTCTCTCAGTCTATCGGTCTGTGTCTCTAGCGGTCTGTCTGTCTCTCTCTCTCTCTGGCGGTGTGTGTGTCTGTCTCTCTCTCTGGCGGTCTGTCTGTCTGTCTCTCTCTCTGGCGGTGTGTTTGTCTGTCTCTCTCTCTGACGGTCTGTCTGTCTGTCTCTCTCTCTCTGGCGGTGTGTTTGTCTGTCTCTCTCTCTGGCGGTTTGTCTGTCTGTCTCTCTCTCTGGCGGTGTGTCTTTCTGTCTCTCTCTCTCTGGCGGTTTGTCGGTCTGTCTGTCTCTCTGGCGGTGTGTCTGTCTGTCTCTCTGGCGGTGTGTCTGCCTGTCTCTTTACCGGCATGTTTATCAGTCGGTCTGTCTGTCTGTCACCTTCCTCACATAACTCAACATTTAGCCTTGAAGGAGGCAGAGAGTTGTTTATGAAATTGTAGGTGTTTTAGCACCAAGGAATGATTACCACTAGACGTGTGTGTAAGAGAGAGAGAGAGTGTAAGAGAGAGAGAGAGTGTAAGAGAGAGAGTGTGTGTAAGAGAGAGAGAGTGTGTGGAAGTGTGTATGTGAGAGAGTGTGTGTGTATGTGAGAGAGAGGGTGTGTGAGTGAGTGTGTGTGATAGAGTGTGTGTGTGAGAGAGAGAGGTGTGAGAGAGCGAGAGTGTGTATATATGTGTGAGAGAGTAAGTGCGTGTGTGTGTGTGAGAGAGAGAGAGAGAGACACTCACAGCAATTAGTTCCATTTTGTTCACGAACAATTTTTTCCGAACATAAAACGTCTCGGTTGACGAAGACGTCATCAACTATCACTGAAGCCGGCAACAAGCTGGGAGTATTGGCGGGAAAGCTTGACTTGCTGTGTAGTTAGTTACAATGGTGATATCTATCTGCCTTTCACACGCAGTCTCTCTATCGCTCTCTCTCTCTCGTTCACTCGCTCGCTTGTTCGGTCCCTCTCTCTCTCGCGTGTTCGCTCGCTCGCTCTCTCTCTCTCTCTCTCTCTCGTTCGCTCGCTCGCTTGTTCGCTCTCGCTCCCTCCCTCTCTCCCTCTCTCTCTCGTTCGCTCGCTCGCTTGTCCCCCCCATCTCCCTCCCAATCTCCCCCCCCCATCTCCCCTCCCCCTCCCCCTCTCTATCCACCCCACCCCCTCTCTCTCTCTGTCCACACACACACACATTGTCCCTCTTATGCTGTCTGACCACACACACACATTATTCCCAGAGCCGTCTTAACAGCATTATAGCCCCCGGGCAAAGCAGAGCACTGGGACTCCTACCTACACAACCACTCACAGGAATAAAAATACAAATGGGCCCCTATCCTCGTGGGGCCCCCGGGCAACTGCCCAGCATGTCCATGCGTTAAGACGGCCCTGATTATTCCCATAACCTGTCTGGCCGCACACACCACAGATCCCTTACCCTGTCTGGCCACACACACCACAGTTCCCTTACCCTGTCTGGCCACACACACCACAGTTCCCTTACCCTGTCTGTCCACACACACCACAGTTCCCTTACCCTGTCTGTCCATACACACCACAGTTCCCTTACCCTGTCTGGCCACACACACCACAGTTCCCTTACCCTGTCTGTCCACACACACCACAGTTCCCTTACCCTGTCTGTCCACACACACCACAGTTCCCTTACCCTGTCTGTCCACACACACCACAGTTCCCTTACCCTGTCTGGCCACACACACCACAGTTCCCAGACTTTGCCCATACACACCACAGTTCCCTTACCCTGTCTGGCCACACACACATCTTGTGTTCCCAGACATTTCCCACACACACCTTGCCAATATCTTCTGTCCTCAATCACTGTCCACGTGAATCTCTTAGTTGTAACCTCAATACTCAGAAATGGGTCAAACGTCAAACAAATTGGGGAAACACCCATTGAATATATACATATATCTGAAATGTAAATTACTGATGGATTTAAAGAAAGGTGATACAAAGGCAGAAGTAAATTCACGCTAAGTACCTATATCTATGTGTTCACGTTGACTGATAAAATGACAAGTCAGTCAATCATATTGATGCCCCCTCTCTACAGCCCCGGCGGACAGAATGGAGACGGCGTTTCCCCGGAGGACGGCAAGGGAGACGCGCTAGAAGAGCCATTCCAATTCGCGAAGCTTCACACCTGTGGCTGGCCAGTTCAGCGCCTATGGTGGTGAGTAGAGAGGTAGCCCTAGGGCCGAAGACACCAGAAGTCTCCACTGCCAAGGGTACGACCGCAAACCTGTCGAAGAGCGACCGGTATTTGGAGAGTTTACCCTCCTCAGCCCGACGTGCAGCAGAACCTGGGTTAGTCGCAGACTGCACCAGGTTGCGGCTGGAGAAAGTGTTGGCTGGAGAAAGTGGCATCCCAGACGAGGGGTTCGCCACCGCGGACGGGAAGATGGTCATGCCGTCTGGCCTTTTACCGTCTCTCGGTCCAGCCCCACCGGCTCGAGTTGGGAAGGGAAGCCTGCAGCGTCCAAGGCATGCTTTATGACTCGTTGAGGACATCATGGCGTGGAAGGCGGCCGGCACTGAAATGAATGGGTGGCAGTAGTTCCAGCTGCACGCATCGAAATACTGGTGTAGTGGTTCTGAGAACAATGCGGTTTTGCAGATGATCAATGAAAATTGACAATGGAAAGGTGCTCCCGCTCGAGTTAGAAGAGAACTTTTGACCTTCAGGAGAAGCAGCGACCCCTGATTGTATTCAACAACCAAAACAAATATGAGGTTAACCAAATCCAATACTCCTAGGGGCGGCCATGGTTCTTCTTATTTGCGAGTGTAAACTCGGCCAGATTAGATTAGATTAGATTAGAAAAAATTTCAGTCATACCTCGCCCCTCCCCCTCTGTTGTCCATTGTAGTATTCTGTACTAATGGACAGACGATGGATCAGTCCATTATTTCATTTGGAGGGGGTGCGTCGGTTATTAAGGACGTTAGATTGGCAAAATCGGTCGAGCATTGGACACATGCTTTGTGGCATATATTTACGTCCTCTCCCCAACAAAAAATTGTTGGCCTTTTGCCTGAATCAGAGCGTCAGACGTCATGCTTTCCAGCACAGAGTTATGGCCCTTTACGTTCTGAGTTCAAATCCCACCAAGGTTAACTTTGCCTTTCATCCTTACGGGGGTCGATAACATAAAGTACCAGTAATGCACTGGAGTAATTGCTGGCCTTGTTCCAAAACCTTCATGAGGACGGAAGAGTCCATTATATCATTGCTTTCCCTGTCCATCCTGTACTAATACAGACTAAGCACTAAGCCACGAAACCTTCACGAGAATGGAAGAGTCCATTATATCATTGCTTTCCCTGTCCATCCTGTACTAATACAGACTAAGCACTAAGCCACGAAACCTTCACGAGAATGGAAGAGTCCATTATATCATTGCTTTCCCTGTCCATCCTGTACTAATATAGACTAAGCACTAAGCCACGAAACCTTCACGAGAATGGAAGAGTCCATTATCTCATTGCTTTCCCGGTCCATCCTGTACTAATGTATCGAGAACCGATCATCCTAATAATTACTTTAGTTAGACGCCAATGTCACATAATTTACTCTCCGGAAAACATACTTTCACATTTTTTATTAAGTGTCTGCTTTGATGTCGCATCTCTCATACAACAAAGACTATTATATATAACTATATATATATATATATATATATAATTGAAAGGTATAGAAAAACATTGTAGCGAAAAGCCAACAGTATTCCATAATATATAAGTGACTATAGCGTCAAAATGGGAAAAATAGTTAACGTAAGTTGTGGGAAAAATAATTCAAACTCATCTCAAAGAGAATCAGGATATAGATTCATCCACAGAATTTATTGAAATCCAGGGAAAAATCAATAGAGCCTTAACTCATGATAAAATAAAGTCTAAAATACTCATCCTTCAATTTGGAAAAACTTCAAATGTATATATATATATATACTTAGAAACACACACACACATATATATATACATACATACACACACACATATGTATATATGCACACATATATACGTTTGTAAACATGCGTGTATATATATATATATATATATATATATATATACACACACAAATAAATATGCACACATTATATGTTTGTAAACACACACACGCACGCAAATGTTGGTATGTTTTAAAATCTAGCGTTCTTAAAACTAATGAGCACTTAATACATGTAAGTAGTGTTAAATCCCTCTCTCTCTCATTTATGTATATATACACACACACACATAGACAGGGGAAAGAGGGGGCATATATATATATATATATATATATACTAGCTGTTTAGCCCGGCGTTGCTCGGGTTTGTTCATTTGCTATGAAAAGTTACATACAGGTAAACGTGGTTTGAAAGCGAATAAGCTTATCAATTAAGTGCATAAAGCAGTTGAACCGGTTATTAAAGGTTACGAACCAATTAGCATTTTGGTCAATCAATGATGGGTTAAAAATCTTCCAATAGCGAATTTAGTAGACCAAAGTTGCAAGATGGTGGCCCTGATGCCGCTGGGTGTCAGATCTGTCCGCCATGGAATACCCATCCAGGAAATAGTGTTCCAGATGGCATAGCTCCAACACCTGCACCAACATCTATAGCACCTCTTTGTAGACGATATTGCGTGTCATCTCTTAAGGAGAGTAAGCAAAAAGTCCATTCCTGCATAAAGTTGGCCATGGGAGAAGCATGGCTCCCCCAAATGGATGACCGCCACCGACAATGTTTGCCCTTGTGACTTGTTAATGGACATGGCAAAACATGGTCTCACCGGGAATTGGGAACGCCGGAAATCGAACGGAATATCTGATGCCGAGGGGAAAAGGTTCATCCTTGGAATGAAAACATTCTCCCCTCTTCCACACCCGTTACAATGGTGGCCTCTATCAAGTGGGGTGTCAGTGACTTGATGACCATGCGAGTACCGTTGCAATGCTTTGGTGGACGCAAGTTCCTTATTAGCATAATGGGACAGCCAACCCTAAGCTTAATAATGTGAGGTGGGAGCCCTGGGGGCTCAAAGGGAATTTAATAACTCAACCGGATAATTAACGATATCGTCGGGGTCTGACGTCCGGTCGATAGATTTGAAGATGTGCTCTTTACCGGGAATCTTCTCAATCAGCTGCTCGTTAATAAAATTAACCATGGTATTTTACGGAGCAAGGATAGCTCTTTCGCTGAGCCAATCAAGGTTTTTAAAGTTAGATGAGACATTAGGAAAAACTGCTTTCCAAAGGTCAGAAGGGCTGCTCACAATGTAGCACAACGAGTCGATTGCTATGCCGTCCTTGTCATCCGCAGGGACCTTGCCCTCACCAAGTGCTAAAATATTCTGAGCAAATGCTGCAGACATGTTGTCACCATGCAAATGAGCACGCATATTTGTGCTCAGGTACAAACTCTCACCTGGAGCCACAAGATGGACGACTTAAGACAGGCACGAACTTCATCAACTATTGTCCCTTTGGGGATGACAGGCAGCGTTTGCCGAAAATCCCCTAATAGCAGAAGGGTTACGCCACCCATAGGAGCCGTAGAATCCCTAATGTCTTTCAGGGTCCTGTCCAATGCCTCAAGGGCACCCTTGAATGACTATCTGCACTCATCCCAAACAATGAGGCAACACTTTTTGAGAACCAGAGCTTTGTGTGAACTCTTGGTGATATTGCATGTTGGTCCGACAGAAGTTTGGGCTCATTTTCATCTAAGTATTGGGAAAGAGATTCGATATCATATGCTGTTTCCCGCAACAAATCCGGGGCCAACGTGTTAGCTTCCTCTCTGACGGTTGACGGCAAGCCATACGTCGTCAACTCACTCCCACCCATGTCGAGGTGGGCGTCCTCGATATCAATGAGTGCCCTGTTGTAGATAATGTCGCTGTAACCAACTTCCACTGAAGTATACTGCAGATGAGCCAGGCGCAGGAAGTCCTCATACATGAAGTCTCTGTACTTGACCCATAAAGATTTGGGATCACCCAATTAATATTTTTGAAGCAAAATGGCAAAGAGTTCCCGTAGACCTTTAGGTGATTTCAACAAAGCACCCTCTGTTAAAGTGGAATCCCATTGCGAATCATCTTCCAAAAGACCACGCTTAAAGCAGGCTTCCCGGTACATATCACATATTTCTCCATTAACAGTTTTGATGTCCTGAAAACTTTGTGGGCCTACAACTTCATGCAGAAGAAGGCGGAGATGAAAGCACTCATGCTGACTTGGGGACACAGTGTAAACCCTTCCAAGACAGCTGTCAAATTTTACGCCAGGATGTCTTTCAGCAGCCTGACCTGACTTTCTTCGCACCCAAGGGCATCAGAGCCCTTATTTACATATTTGCATATGTATTTTATCGACTTGACGGAGTTGCAAAAGTCAACGTTGATGTGGGCGTTGAGCATCTTAAAGAGAAGCGGGCAGTAAGGGACCACCCATTTATTGTCGACTTGACCTCCCCTTACTGTTGTGGTGAAGCCACCGTTCTCGGGCCATCTCCACCTGTACAGGGGGTACCCGTCGCCACCAGTCTGAGTCTGGTCAACAAAATTTTGGGGGTATCCCTTACTGCACGACCCCCCCCCCCTTTTCAGACACGTGTGATGCTCATTAGGACCCGACGCACACGGACCATGAATCATGTTACCTTTGACGATGTCATGTAATTCCTGGTCAGTTGCTGGGTTGGGGGTTTCAGCCGAAATGAAGCTGTCTATGGCACTTGAATTGATTTTATCAGCTAACCAAATCAAAATGTGAGCATGTGGCAGCCCTCGTTTTTGCCATTAGACGGTGAACATGTCACATTTTACAGCCCCAAATACCTGACCATCTGGCAATGAGGTCATGTCTGTTCGAATAATTCTGCCCAGGAAAAAGTTCACGCGTTACATTCTGATTCATATGTCTATAGCATTAATCTGTTATATGAAGTGTTATTTTGTGGGTTATAATTTGCAATAAGCCGATTGAAAATGCCCCAGATAAGCCGTATGTCAATACGTAAATAAGGGCTCTGATGCCGCAATGTTCGCATTTCAAGCTGAAAACAGCAAGGACGAGGTCACAGAATACCTGGCGGGGCGGTACATCAGTAGCAATGAAACTTTTTGACGCCTATTTGGTTTACCCCTACACCAACGTCACCCCGCCATCGTACAGCTTGCGGTACATTTGGAAAATGGGCAAAGGGTTTACTTTACGGACCAAACCGCCGCCAAGTTGGCCGCCGATCCGAAAGAGACCACTCTGACGGGTTTCTTCAAACTTTGCCAGTTCGATACATTTGCGCAAACAATTGTGTACTCCCAGGTTCCATCCTACTTTATATGGTCGAAAAACACTTGGGTGCGAAGAAAGTCAGGTCAGGCTGCCGAAAGACATCCTGGTGTAAAATTTGACAACTGTCTTGGAAGGGTTTACACTGTGTCCCCAAGTCAGCATGAGTGCTTTCATCTCCGCCTTCTTCTGCATGAAGTTGTAGGCCCACAAAGTTTTCAGGACATCAAAACTGTTAATGGAGAAATATGTGATACGTACCGGGAAGCCTGCTTTTGGAAGATGATTCGCAATGGGATTCCACTTTAGCAAAGGGTGCTTTATTGAAATCACCTAAAGGTCTACGGGAACTCTTTGCTATTTTGCTTCAAAAATGTTAATTGGGTGATCCCAAATCTTTATGGGTCAAGTACAGAGATTTCATGTCTGAGGACTTCCTGCGCCTGGCTCATCTGCAGTATACTTCATTGGAAGTTGGTTACAGCGACATTATCTATAACAGGGCACTCATTGATATCGAGGACGCCCACCTCGACATGGGTGGGAGTGAGTTGGCGACGTATGGCTTGCCGTCAACCGTCAGAGAGGAAGCTAACACGTTGGCCCCGGATTTGTTGCGGGAAACAGCATATGACACAGAATCTCTTTCCCAATACTTAGAGGAAAATGAGCCCAAACTTCTGTCGGACCAAAGGTTGGCCTATTTAACTATCATTGACGCGGTTCAAAATCAGACTGGGGGTATTTACTTTCCGGATGCTCCTGGGGGTACTGGAAAAAGTTATGTAACGAAATTGATTCTCGTTAAGATTCTTCAGAAGAAAAAAGTTACGTTGTCCGTTGCATCGTCCGGGATCGCTGCTACTTTGCTCCCGG
>CAXHJY010001736.1:77500-92500 GCA_964016885.1 Eledone cirrhosa
TATATATATATATATATATACACGCATATACATACATTCACACACACACACACACATACATACAAATATATATATATATATATATAAACACACATATACACATACATTCACACACACACACACATAATACACATACAAATATATATATATATATATAAGAGGGTGTTAAAGTTTGCTTTTTATATATATATATAAACACACACATACACATACATTCACACACACACACATAATACACATACAAACATATATATATATATATATTTATATAGATGAGATTCTACAGGACTAGAACTGTTTCATTCTTTAGATAAACACACATATACACATACATTCACACACACACATAATACACATACAAACATATATATATATATATTTATATATATATAAGCACATATACACATACATTCACACACACATAATACAAATACAAACAATTATATATATATATATATATATATATATATATATATATATATATATAAACTGTAACTTACTGACTTGCTATATATATATATTTAATTATTTATTTATTTATTTATTCTGTATACTTTACATACGTACATACACATACGCGCATACATACACACACACATATATACACATACATACACACATATACACATACATATATATACACGCGCATACACACAAACTATATATACATATATCTACAAACCTGTAGGCTTTCTCTGTTTCTTTACTGGGGGAGAGTCACAGAAGCACCGTGCTAAGGTAGGCAGCTTGTTTTGATATTATTTTAATTACTACTACTACCACTCTGAAAATTTCATTGGGACTCTCTAAATACTGTGGGTCAGGTCAGCAACCTCTCTCACCCACCCCCAACTATGGCCTCAATCCGCTACTGCATACGATATAAAAATATTAAATTCCTTGTACATTATAAAGTATTAAGAGACGAGATGTTCTCATTTGTCTGTGATGTAGTGTCTTTTATGCATTCTTCACAGTGCTGGACTTACTTGTAAGCTATAGTTTAAGGTCACACATCCTCCAGGGGGCCTCATTTAAAAAAGAAAAATGTTATCACAAGTTTTTATTCTTTATATAAAAGATAATAATTATATATACATGTTTTTTTATTTTTTTATTTTAGAGAAGGGCTTCAAATTTCATATAGTTTAAGGTCTCGAGCAGGCCTTGATTTCCTAACTAGAGAAGGTGAGAGGGCTGGAAAAGATTTTAAATAGCTTCAAATTGGGAGTGGGGCCACCTGAGAAGTGAAACGGTTATAATTATATATACATATTTTTCTTTATATATTCATATATTTTTTAGGGAAGGGCCTCAAATTTCATATAGCTTAGGGTCTCAAGCAGGCAAGCGAAAGCCCGGCTCTAATTTCCTACACTCGAAAGGAAACCTAACCAGAGAAGGTGTGAGGATTGGAATAGATTTTAAATAGCTTCAAATTGGGAGTCGGGCCAGCCGAGAATCGAACCCGAATCGCCAAGACGAGGATGTTTGTATTTGCTGACTTATGCACCGTTCTATTAATAAAAACATATTTTCTTTATAAAACTCAACATTACAACCGGGTGGGAAAGGGGGTCTGTTTATAAAGTGTATAACATATACATATATATTCATTAAATTGACTATACCATTATAATCATCATCATCATGTCCTCGGGCGATGGATTGGCAAAATCGCTATAGCTTTGCATCATTTAGTTACATCCCTTTACGTTCTGAGTTTGAATCCCGCCGAGGTTAGCTTTGCTTTGCTTTTCATTCTTTGAGGGTCGATAAAATAAAGTACCAGTCATGCACTGGGATCGATTTAATCGATTTTCCTCTCCCCCCCCCTCTATTTTGTTGGCCTTGTGCCTAAATTTGAAACCATTTACGTCCCTTTGCGGTCTGAGTTCAAATCCCGCCGAGGTTAACTTTGCCTTTCATCCTTACGGGGGTCGATAAAATAAAGTACCAGTAATGTACTGGGATAATTGCTGGCCTTGTGCCAAGAGTAGAAACAATTATTATTATTATTATTATTTGGGAAGTATCATCTTTCCGGGATCGGTAAAATAAAGTACTAGTCTCAATTATCGATTTACATACCCCCACCCACCACCACCCCCAAAAATTACCGACCTTGTGCTAATGCTAGAAATCATTAAAAAAGGGCCGTGGGTTACGAGAATTGGTAAAGGGTCGGATAAAGTCCCTTGTGGTATTTAATTACGACCCGAGTTCAAATCCCACCAAGGTCAACTTTGCCTTTCATCCTTCTGGGGTTGTCTGTGCCAGATTTATTATTGTGCCTAGGTGCCCTTAAGCACTGGGCCCCTTTGGCCGGGTTATCCTCCTGCCAAAAAAATTGTTTACGGTGAATTACTTCCTTCGGGGCCCAACTAAGGGGCCTCAAAACTTAACTAGCACAAGGCCTTATTTGTCTTAAATCCGACGCTGAAAGTACGAGTTAAAAACTGGGACGATTTAATCAGTTTTCTCTTTCCCTTTAAAATTGCTGGCCTTGTGCCTAAATTAGAAATAATAAATATTATTATTTGTGGACTCTGACTTGGATTGGCAGAATCGGTGGAGCGTCGGACCATATGCTTTGCAACATTGAGTTACAACCCTTTACGTTCTGGTTTGAAATCCCGCCGAGGTTAGCTTTGCCCTTCATCCTTACGAGGTCGATAAAATAAAGTACAAGTTAGTGTTGGGGTCAATTTAAGTGACTTTCTCCTCACCACTTCAAATTGCTGGCCTTGTGCCTAAAGTAGAAACAATTATTTGTGGACTATGACCAGATAACGAGAGTATTCTGACCAAAGACTGTGTAACCCGTTCTGAAATGCCATCAGCCAGGCCTACCAGACCGTGTCTTCACTCATTTGTTCAGTAATCCGAGTGTTTGCTGACCTGTGGGATTACGTCAAACAACTGTTATTGTTTTGTTGGATAATGCGGTGAAATAGCAGTATCCGTAGAAGGTCGGACGTTATGCTTTACAGCATAGAGTTACTGTCCTTTACGGTCTGAGTTCAAATCTCGCCGAGGTTTACTTTGCCTTTCATTTTTACGGTGTGGGGTCGATAAAATAAAGTACCAGTAATGCACTGGGGTAATTGCTGGTCTTGTGCCAAAAGGTAGAAACGATTAGTATATCGGACAACATGCTTTGTGGCATAGAGTTACAGCCCTTTACGGTCTGAATTTAAATCCCGCCGAGGTTAGCTTTGCCTTTCATCCTTACGGTGTGGGGTCGATAAAATAAAGTACCTTTGAATTACAGATACAGTAATTCCATCCGAGGGGGCTTCCAAACAGTTTCCATCTAGCAATTTTACTCAAAGGTCCCGGGTCTACCCGAAGATGTGGTAAATAACACTTGCCTAAGATACCACGCCGTGGGATCGAACCTGGCACCTAAGAATTGCTAAGCTAACTTCTTAACCATTCGACTATGTTGCATCTAGAAGGCGCATGGCTTAGTGGTTAGAGAGTTCGATTCGCAAGCGTGAGATCGTGAGGTTGCGAGTTCAATTCTCGGACCAGGCGATGCGTTATGTCCTTGAGCAAGACACTTTATTTCACGTTGCTCCTTCTGCCAGGAGTTGCGACCGATAGAGAGTCTTAGCAATTGGAAAGACCAACGGAAACATTGGTTTGACGAAAGTTGATCGATTGTCTATATTGTGCGTTGAGTATTTATGTCACTGATATTGTCCAGATCAACCATATCGGGATTTCTTCCTTTGTCCGATTTGCCGAGGTCCACCCCACTCGGCAAGGTCTAGGATCTTGTCGATCGATCAGCGCGAGATCATCTAGAACAGTGGTTCTAAACCTGCGGGTGTGTCAGATTCAGGTTTTTCTCTTATGATGACATTAGATCTTTTCCATACCTGTGTTTCTGTATCGATCCGGAGGCGATAAAATAAATTTATCAGTTAAGTACCAAGATCGATATAATCGAATGCCCCCCCCCCCCCCAGAAAAAAAAATTATTGGTCTAAGAATTATCATTATTGCACACACACACACACACATATACTATATATATTCCTTCCTAATATTGTACACACATATATACATATATGAGTTCAAATCCCGCCGATGTTAGCTTTGCCTTTCATCCTTACGGGGGTCGATAAAATAAAGTACCAGTAATGCACTGGGATCGATTTAATCGACTTTCCCCTCCCACCAAATTGTTGGCCTTGTGTCAAACTCAGAAAACATTATTATTATTATTCTGACCATGCATCTATAGGCTAGCTAACTTGAGGAGAGGGGTGCTCTCCCTGGGTGCCCTAGAAGCGCAGGGTGGTTCAGGATTGGTGGGGTACCCGAGTCACCCCAGGGTCGTCCACCCCCTATCGGGGAATTTATTTTGTTATATTTATGCATAGTTTATTTTATAGTTTTTATATCTTCATTGTTAAATTAGTCTTGCCATTGTGTACTTTTACTCGACCTTATTGTAAACCCCACTGTCCCTGTCTTTGTATTGTCCCCTACATGTCGGCCCTTGTGACTAATAAATGAAATCGTTATTATTATTACTATTTGGCAGAATCGGTAGAGCGTCGGACACCATGCTTTGTGGCATAGAGTTATGGCCCTTTGCGTTCTGAGTTCAAATCCCGTCGAGGTTAGCTTTGCCTTTAATCCTTACGAAGTTGATGTCGATAAAATAAATCACCAGTAATGCATTGGGGTCGATTTTCTCGACTTTCCCATCCCCTTCAAATTGTTGGCCTTGTGCCTAAAGTAGAAACCATTACTATTATTATTATCCTTATTATTATTATTATTTTAATTGACAGAATCAGTGGAGCGTCGGACACAGGGAATTATATTATTACTATTGATATTATTGGATGATAAAAATGATGCAAGACCGCAAAGGTAAAGTGGAAAACGCTATTTTCTTAATTTCTTATATATATATATATATATATATATATATATATATATATATATATATAATATAAGATCAAAAGATGGTTAAAGGAGTTCCATGTATTTTATTATGCGCATTTAAAAAACAAACATGTTTGTTTTTGAAATGCGCATAATAAAATACATGGAACTCCTTTAACCATCTTTTGATCTTATATTATGTATACTCCAGTCCTACAAATTGTAGAGTGCTTCTTATCCGATATCTGCATTGCTTTATTGTACTACAATAAAACTCACCTCCTACATTATATATATATATATATATATATGGAGAGCTTATATTTAATTTCTTGGGATTCAACAAGCTTAAAAATGTTTATAACTGATATAAAGCACTCAACGATTTAGTGGGTTAAATACATAATATATTAATAAATGGAAACTATATTTATAAAACCATATTTATTTTATTATATATATTTCAAGGGTGACCAAGGTAAATTATGGCGCGCTTTCATCAGATAAAATACAGATTTGTTTTATAAATAAATATTGACATACCCGGAAAAAAGACAACCCCAACGGTCGAAATATCCAGCAAATTTCGACCGTCGAGGTTGTCTTTTTTCCGGGTATGTCAATATTTATTTATAAAACAAATCTGTATTTTATCTGATGCAAGCGCACCATAATTTACCTTGGTCGCCCTTGAAATATATATAATAAAATAAATATGGTTTTATAAATATAGTTTCCATTTATTAATATATTGTATATATATATATATATATATATATATATATATATATATATATATATATATATAAGTAGAAGTTGTATTTAATTTGTTGGAAGTCCGACAAACTATCCAGTGAATTTCCAACCGATAAGGTATGATTTTTATGGGTACGTCTTTATTTATAAAACAAACTTTGTATTTTATCTGATGAAAGCGTACCAATGTTGTCTTGGTCGCCCTTGAAATATATATAATAAAATAGATATGGTTTTATAAATATAGTTTCCATTTATTTAATATCATTGTATATATATATATCTCGTATATATAAAAGGAGGAAGTTATAGTTCACTTGAAGCATTGTGTAATGAAGTATAAACGTTTGTATTTATAAAGCCAAAACAATGCAGGTATGGATATAGAATATAAATGCAAATGCAAAAGATATTGTTGACAATTAGTCTTTTACCTTAAATTTATTTAAATATCCTTAATTTTCGAGATAATATCTCTTCTTCGGCAAGCTATTTAGAACGGAGGTTTAACCACTTTACTTCCCTCCGAAGAAGAGATATTATCTCGAAAATTAAGGATATTTAAATAAATTTAAGGTAAAAGACTAATTGTCAACAATATCTTTTGCATTTGCATTTATATTCTATATCCATACCTGCATTGTTTTGGCTTTACAAATACAAACGTTTATATATATATACATTTAAAATATATGATAAACACGAAATGTGTTTATATTAATAGCTAACTTTGTCTGTTGCAATATAAACACATTTCGTGTTTATCATATATTTTAAATGTATTTAACTGCTCGGAAGAGCCCCTTCCTGGAGCTTAATTATTGTAAACGACTGAGAGTTTATTCTCAAAATATAATATAATATATATATATATATTAGTTTAATCAGAGTGTGGGCTTGTCTATAGTTAACCTTTAACCACCTGAGATCTGGTCTGAAGTGTGGGTTTGTGTATAGTTTAACCTTTGGCCACATGAGATCTGGTCTAAAGTGTGGGCTTTGTCTATAGTTTAACCTTTGACCACCCGAGATCTAGTCTGGAGTGTGGGCTTGTGTATCTTTAACCTTTGATCACATGAGATCTGGTCTGAAGTGTGGGGTTGTCCCTTTACCATCCGAGATTTAGTCTAGAGGCTATGGTTGTGTCTAAGGCCTTACTTTAACCCCATATCCCCGAAAAGTTGGCCTGGAGTGTGGCGTTATATCTATGGGCTTTTATTTTACTCTGTATCCCCAAGATATGGTCTGAGACCTGGTCTGGAATAAAAGGGTCCGCTAAGTTTTATATCTGGAATTTGTAGATCCACCAAGGTCTAATCTGGAGGAAGGGACTGAGCCCATAGCTTTTGAAGGACCACCATGACTTAGTGTGGTTGATGTGGTTAATGTTGGTAGTGGTGGCAGTAGTGGTGATAATGGTGGTGATGAGGGTAATGAGAATAGTGGTCGTGGTGGTAATGGTAGTGGTGGTAATGGTAGTGGTGTTAATGGTAGTGGTGGTAATATGGTGGTAGTGGTGGTGGTAGTAATGGTAGTGGTGGTAATGGTAGTGGTGGTAATGGCAGTGGTGGTAATGGTGGTGGTAGTAATGGTAGTGGTAGTAATGGTAGTGGTGGTAATGGTAGTGGTGGTAGTGGTGGTGGTAATGGTAGTGGTGGTAATGTTGGTGTTGGTAGTGGTGGTAATGGTAGTGGTGTTAATGGTAGTGGTGGTAGTGGTGTTAATGGTAGTGGTGGTAGTGGTAGTGGTAGTAATGGTAGTGGTGTTGGTGGTAGTGGTAGTATTGGTAGTGGTGTTAATGGTAGTGGTGGTAATGGTGGTGGTAGTAGTGGTAATGGAAGAGATGGTGGTGATGGTAATAGTGGTGGTGGTGGTGGGGGTAATAGAAGAGGTGGTGGTAATGGTGATAGCGATGCTGGTGGTGATAGTAATGGTAGTGGTGGTGGTAATGGTGGGAGTAATGAGAATGGTGGTGGTAGTAATGGTAGTGGTGGTAGTGGTAGTGGTGGTCATGCTGGCAAAGGTCAGTCACACAGTTCTCTCAAATCAGTTCTCTCAAATCCCCCCACCCACTCACTACCATGAACCAACCCTCACATACCCCGCCACCTACATACCCCCGCCACCCACATAACCCCACACATACCCACCACACACCACAACATATATACCCTCCTCTCCACCCACATAACCCCACATATACACACCACACACCACAACATACCCCGCCACCCACAAACCCCCCGTCATCCACATAACCCCACACACCACAACATACCCAAGCCCCCCCATACCCCCGCCACCCACATAACCCCACACATACACACCACACACCACAACATACCCCGCCACCCACAAACCCCCCGCCACCCACATAACCCCACACATACCCACCACACACCACAACATACCCAATCCCCCCATACCCCCCCCCCCGCGCCATCCACATAACCCCACACATACCCACCACACACACCCAAGCCCCCCATACCCCTCCGCCACCCACATAACCCCACACATACCCACCACACACCACAACAGACCCCCCAAAAAATTATTAGATCATAGTTTATTATGTAATTGTTTTCATGGAATTTGATAATCCGGCATGTTGATTGTTATTGTCGTTTGTATGTCCAGGGAGTGGCGGTGGTGGTGGTGGTGGTGGTGGTGGCGGTGGTGTTGATGGTGGTGGTGGCGGTGGTGTTGATGGTGGTGGTGGTGGTGGTGGTGTTGATGGTGGTGGTGGTGGTGTTGATGGTAGTGTTGATGATGGTGGTGGCGGTGTTGGTGGTGGTGTTGATGATGGTGGTGGTGGTGGTGGCGGTGTTGGTGGTGGTGTTGTTGACGGTGGTGGTGTTGGTGTTGATGGTGGTGGTGATGGTGTTGATGGTGGTGATGGTGTTGATGATGATGGTGGTGGTGGTGTTGGTGGTGGTGTTGATGGTGGTGGTGTTGATGGTGGTAGTGGTGGTGGTGTTGATGGTGGTGGTGATGGTGTTGATGGTGGTGGTGGTGGTGGTGGTGTTGATGATGGTGTTGATGATGGTGGTGGTGGTGTTGATGATGGTGGTGATGGTGTTGATGGGTGTGTGGTGTTGATGATGGTAGTGGTGGTGGTGTTGATGGTGCTGGTGGTGTTGATGGTGCTGGTGGTGTTGGTGGTGTTGATGATGGTGGTGTTGATGGTGGTGTTGGTGGTGGTGGTGATGGTGTTGATGGTGGTGGTGGTGGTGGTGTTGATGATGGTGGTGTTGGTGGTGTTGATGGTGGTGGTGGTGGTGTTGATGGTGGTGGTGGTGTTGATGGTGGTGGTGCTGGTGGTGATGTTGGTGGCGGTGGTGTTGATGATGGTGTTGATGGTGGTGGTGGTGGTGTTGATGGTGGTGGTGGTGTTGATGGTGGTGGTGCTGGTGGTGATGGTGGTGGTGGTGGTGTTGATGGTGGTGGTGGTGTTGATGATGGTGGTGGTGGTGGTGGTGGTGTTGATGATGGTGGTGATGGTGTTGATGGGTGTGTGGTGTTGATGATGGTGGTGCTGGTGGTGGTGGTGGTGGTGTTGGTGGTGTTGATGGTGGTGGTGCTGGTGGTGTTGATGGTGGTGTGGTGTTGATGATGATGGTGGTGGTGTTGATGGTGGTGGTGGTGGTGGTGGTGGTGTTGATGATGGTGGTGATGGTGTTGATGGGTGTGTGGTGTTGATGATGGTGGTGCTGGTGGTGTTGGTGGTGGTGGTGGTGTTGGTGGTGTTGATGGTGGTGGTGCTGGTGGTGTTGATGGTGGTGTGGTGTTGATGATGATGGTGGTGGTGTTGATGGTGGTGGTGGTGGTGCTGGTGGTGTTGATTGTGGTGATGTTGATGATGATGATGGTGGTGTTGATGGTGGTGGTGGTGATGGTGGCCAAAGTGATGGTAGTGGTGGTGGTGATGCTAAGAATGGTGATCGTGATGATGATGGTGAGGATGATGATGATGATAATATATACATATATATATCTATACTTACATATCTATGTATATATACATATATAAATCTATGTATATATATACATATATAAATCTATGTATATATATACATATATAAATCTATGTATATATACATATGTAGATAAATCTACCAAGAGTTTACGGTAGTGTCCAATCCGTATGAAGAACTCAATGTATTCCGGATATCATGGAAAGAAGAGATGTAATGAAAAACCACTTTCGGTGAAAGATAAACGGTATACAGAGTCAAGATAAAATATTAAACAAATAATGAATAAACAATTCCTTATATTAAACAAAAAAAGTTCATTATTTAACGATCGTTTCTAGGGTATATATGTGTTATAATTGGTATGCATATTCAACAGATCTATGTACAAAATTATACAAGATTATACAAATTATCAAGATTAAATATACATACCAAACACATATATACGCCGTCTTCAGAAATATTATTCAGATTATTTCTGAAGACGGCGTATATATGTGTTTGGTATGTATATTTAATCTTGATAATTTGTATAATCTTGTATAATTTTGTACATAGATCTGTTGAATATGCATACCAATTATAACACATATATACCCTAGAAACGATCGTTAAATAATGAACTTTTTTTGTTTAATATAAGGAATTGTTTATTCATTATTTGTTTAATATTTTATATATACATATATATCTATGTAATGAATTCAATGATATTAAATAAATGGAAACTATATTTATAAAATACAAAATGTTATATACATATATATATATATGTATATATATATACATATATATATATACATATATATATATGTGTATATATATATACGTATATATATATATATATATATATATATATATATGTATATATATCTATATACATAGATATATATACGTATATATATATATATCTATGTATATATATATCTATATACATAGATATATATGTATATATATACATAGATATAGATATATATACATAGATATATATGTATATATACATAGATATATATGTATATATATGTATATATACATAGATTTATATATGTATGTATACATAGGTTTGTAAATGTATATATACATAGATTTATATGTATATATACATAGATTTATATATGTATATATTGTATATATACATAGATACATAAGTATATATACACACCTTACCGCTGCATTAAGCGTGGCCGAAACTCGAGTCCGGGAATAAGTATAGGCACCCGTTTTACGTGTTGTATTGAAGCGAATAACTGTGTGTATACTCTGGGAATGTATCTTACATTACCTATTGAGTACGCTGAGATACAACCGCTCCTGGCATTGATAAATGTGGTGGGTCTGTCAACTCCTTAGTAATGGATTGGCAGTATCGGTAGAAGGTCGACGCCATGCTTTGACGTATAGAGTTATGGTCCTTGCCATTCTCAGTTCAGATCCCGCCGAGGTTAACTTTGCCTTTTATGCTTACGGGATCGATAAAATAAAGTACCAGTAATACACTGGTTTATTTATTGCTGGCCTTGTACTAAAACTAGAAACAATTATTAAATATATAGCCCCGTTTTTTCCTCATGTGCTTTTTCATAAATACACATGAAGGCGAACTAGCCAGTTTTAGAATTCCCTTTTTCGGACTATATTACTGTGAGAGCCCTGGTTTTCTGTTGAGCTCTGCTGATGAATGATATTCCAACCGTGACCATCTCCACTGAAAGTTTTCATGAAATAGTCTTTTAAGACTATACAGAGCATTTGATGTTATTCCAAATTGAAGGATAAGTGTTTCAAACTTTGTTTTATCATGAGTTAAAGGTCTATAGATTTTTCCATGGATTTTACTAAATTCTGTGGATGAATTTGTATCCTGATTCTCTTTTGAGATGAGTTTGAGTTATTTTTCCTAAATCTTTCGTTAACTACTTTTCCCATCTTGACGTTATAGTCGCATATATGTTATAGAATGCCGTTAGCTTCTTGCTAAAACAATCTCTATACGTCTCATATATATATATATATATATATATATATATATATATATATATATATATATATATATATATGCAAAAGTTTTATTTAAAATTGTTGGGTTACAACAAGTAAATATTTTATAACTGATATAAAGCACTCGACAAGTTTTGGAGTAGATATACGATATTAAACAAATGGAAACTATATTTATAAAACCATATTTATTTCATAATATGGTATCCACGAAATATGTATAATGAAATAAATATGCTTTTATAAATATAGTTTCCATTTGTTTAATATCGTATATATATATATATATATATATATATATTAAAATAACAGATTAAAGTTTAAGCAAAGAATCGCTGCTTTCACCCTTAACGGGATCTTCTGATATATTTGATATATAGTTATGCTTATCGAGCCCTCTTTGGATTTTAGTCTTCAAATTTATTATAATTACTATATATATATATATACATATATGCTGAACTTCCATTTGTGTGTGTATATATATATATATATATATATAATTCAAATATTAACAAAAATAGATATTCTTGTGATCAATTAAATTTTGTTATACATATTTCAGTACTTAATTCAGTACCTCTGAAATATGTATAATAAAATTTAATTGATCACAAGAATATCTATTTTTGTTAATATTTCAATTAATATTAATAACTCTTGAAAATATTTTTTAGTAGAGTGTTTCCAATCTACTGTAAAACTCATTCTTTGATATACTCATTGAATCTTGTTTAACTCTTTACCTCGGATAGACAGATAGAGAAAGCAGATAATGAACCCCCCCCCCCTCTCTCTCTTTACCTCAGATAGATAGATACATAGATAGAAAGTAAGGGATTTCTCCCTTCCTCTCTAACACTGTCTATATCTTTACCTCAGATAGAAAATAAAGGATTTCTCCCTGTCTCTCTTCCTCTCTAACACTGTCTATATCTTTACCTCAGATAGATATATAGAAAGGGATTTCTCCATGTCTCCCTTCCTCTCTAACACTGTCTATATCTTTACCTCAGATAGATATATAGAAAATAAGGGATTTCTCCCTGTCTCCCTTCCTCTCTAACACTGTCTATATCTTTACCTCAGATAGATATATAGAAAATAAGGGGTTTCTCCCTGTCTCCCTTCCTCTCTAACACTGTCTATATCTTTACCTCAGATAGATATATAGAAAATAAGGGATTTCTCCATGTCTCCCTTCCTCTCTAACACTGTCTATATCTTTACCTCAGATAGATATATAGAAAATAAGGGATTTCTCCCTGTCTCCCTTCCTCTCTAACACTGTCTATATCTTTACCTCAGATAGATATATAGAAAATAAGGGATTTCTCCATGTCTCCCTTCCTCTCTAACACTGTCTATATCTTTACCTCAGATAGATATATAGAAAATAAGGGATTTCTCCCTGTCTCCCTTCCTCTCTAACACTGTCTATATCTTTACCTCAGATAGATATATAGAAAATAAGGGATTTCTCCCTGTCTCCCTTCCTCTCTAACACTGTCTATATCTTTACCTCAGATAGATATATAGAAAATAAGGGGTTTCTCCCTGTCTCCCTTCCTCTTTAACACTGTCTATATCTTTACCTCAGCATTTCTCAATCAGCTGACTGGGAACTGCTGAACACGCGCTGTAAGCGTGGTTTCGTCCTGAAGTCGACGTGATCACACAATGCTCTCACAACACATAACTTACTCATCATAAACATTGATTCAGCTAGCTCTCTCTAGCTCTCTCTCTCTCTAGCTAGCTCTATCTTTATTTCACTACTCTCTCTAGCTAGCTCTAACTTTATTTCACTACTCTCTCTCTAGCTAGCTCTAACTTTATTTCACTACTCTCTCTCTAGCTAGCTCTAACTTTATTTCACTACTCTCTCTCTAGCTAGCTCTATCTTTATTTCACTACTCTCTCTCTAGCTAGCTCTAACTTTATTTCACTACTCTCTCTCTTGCTAGCTCTATCTTTATTTCACTACTCTCTCTCTCTCTTGCTAGCTCTATCTTTATTTCACTACTCTCTCTCTCTCTAGCTAGCTCTAACTTTATTTCACTACTCTCTCTCTAGCTAGCTCTAACTTTATTTCACTACTCTCTCTCTCTCTTGCTAGCTCTATCTTTATTTCACTACTCTCTCTCTAGCTAGCTCTATCTTTATTTCACTACTCTCTCTCTCTCTTGCTAGCTCTATCTTTATTTCACTACTCTCTCTCTAGCTAGCTCTATCTTTATTTCACTACTCTCTCTCTCTCTTGCTAGCTCTATCTTTATTTCACTACTCTCTCTCTCTCTCTAGCTAGCTCTATCTTTATTTCACTACTCTCTCTCTCTAGCTAGCTCTATCTTTATTTCACTACTCTCTCTCCCTCCAGCTCTATCTACTCTATATCTATCTACTCTTTCTCTCACTCTCTCTCTATCTAGCTCTATGTACACTCTCTCTCTCTATCTAGCTCTATTTACTCTCTCTTTATTTCACTACTCTCTCACTCTCTCTATCTATCTACTCTCTCTCTCTCTCTCTACTCTCTCTCTCCATCTACTCTATCTATCTATCTATCTATCTATCTATCTATCTATCTACTCTATTTATTTCACTACTCTCTCTATCTCTCTATCTACTCTCTCATTATTTCACTCCCCTCTCTCTCTCTCTCTCTCTCTCTCTCTCTCTCTCTTACACACACACAATGCCATGCACATGCACTTATACACACATACACACACACACATCTTGACATTCGTTCACAACAATCAAGTATAGTACATTCTTTACTACCGACAACCAATTATCACATATATTGCATGCTAGAAATACCAGCCAAATACTCTTGAAATCATGCGGCCCGCTACAAGCTCACATGCGGCCCGCTACAAGCTCACATGCGGCCCGCTACAAGCTCACATGCGGCCTGCTACAAGCTCACATGCGGCCCGCAACAAGGTTTTTACAGCACGAACACGTTTTATTTTCGTAATATAAAATTTTAAAATTTACTTGTAATCTGCGCAATTAGTTGTCATGTATGGCTCTCAGACAATACATAAGTGGCCCGGGGAGGGGGGGGGGGGGGTAACCTCAGTTTGACATGCCTACTCTACAGTCTTAAATAATAATAATAATAATAATAATAATAATAATAATGCTTTCTTTATTAACCACAAGGGTTTACATAAAGTAGACACTAAGGACAGTACAGGACAATACAGGACGGTACAAATGGGCATTTCTGCGTGTAAAAATAACAAAAATAGGATGTAACAAAAAATAACAATGAAAAATTCCCCAATAGGGGGGGAGACTTCCGAGGGACATTTGTGGAGAAAGCCCATTAAAAGGCCACAGTGAC
>CAXHJY010001736.1:97500-102792 GCA_964016885.1 Eledone cirrhosa
CTGATGATTCAATTCCAGTCTTGGCAGTGATTAGTGATGACAAAACTCAATATTTATATACCATAAGTATTAACATGACAAACTAAATATAATGGAGAGGGTGAGTAGGAGAAAGTGTAGAAAAAATAAATAAATACATAAATAAAATAAATAACTACATAAACACATAAGTACATAAATATTAAATATTTAGATATTTAAATATGTAAATATCCGTATTAGAGAAAAAAACAAATGAGAGTGAGAGAGAGAGAGAGAGAGCTAAATAGAAGAGAAAGAGAAAAGATAAGGAGATGAAGATAAAAACAAAGAGAGGGAGATAGAGATGGTAGAATATATAATTGCATAAGGAAAAGAAAGAAAGAAGAGAAGGACATGATGCGTGACCATTTTTTTCTTTTTTTTCAAATATTAAGTCAGGTAGAAGCGATCAATTAAATACCGTGAAATATCTATTGTATTTGATAGAAATTATACTATTATATTATATTATATCAAAATTAAACAATATACAATAATATAAATTAATATAAAATATTTTCAATGATGATCTGAAACATAGTTAAATTAATAAATACATTCAATAATTTAGTTATAAAATTCAAAGTTAGAAACATTATTAACTAACAATGATGCTTACAAACGTAGTAAATAAGTATGAGAGTGTTTAACTTAACTTACTTGGATATTAGCATCTGTATATGCATTTTATATAATGTTTAGAATTATATATATTATAAACAACACTATTTAAATCAATATTCGTCAATTACATATAGGATTAATTATTAGTTATATTTACTCTTGAGAGTAATATTATTTCGATTCAACCAAATCTTATTGTATTCAATACTATAGATCAAGTTAAATACAGATTATTAATCAATTTTCACATACATGTTCATTCAGAGAAGAGAGTTCATTTCTTTGTTAATAGCTTGGTTATATATATATATATATATATATATATATATATATGTGTGAGAAAGTATGATCCCGACGGCAGAGCTCAAGCCGTTTCGACGTCGAAACGGCTTGAGCTCTGCCGTCGGGGTCATACTTTCTCCTTTTACTCACTCTACTACCCTAAGTATTGAGTACTCTGGTGCGTTATGGTCCATCTGGTTCCTTACCACAACTCCTCCGTTATATATATATATATATATATATATATATATAATTTAATGTATAATAAACAAGGCAATTACCTTGTCTGACGAACGAATGCGGACGTTTCTTGTATTCGTCTCATTCGGGAAACCTCTGGTAATGAGGTAATTATATTGTATTGTTTATTATACATTAAATTTAGCTCTGTAACTTACATAGAGCACTCTTCACTCCTATGACTTTTTCAATTTTCAACGGAAACTTCAATACTTGTATATATATATATATATATATACACACACACACACAACATACACACGCACATACATTTATGTATGTGTGAGCAACGTAATAGCCAAAAAGTAGTACAAATGCCGTATATTAGTAGCAGAAGCTACACATAGTTACATAGACATGAAAAATGCGCAGGTTCAAAAGAGCCACATAATGTTATAATAAATCTTAAAAGTGTGGGACTAGAGTTGTTGCTCAAAAATATTGTAATCATTATCTATCGTACATTCTGTGGCATCCTTTATAAAAATATCACAATAAATACATCTATGTTTTAAAATATTACGTAATTATTTATAGCTGTTATTACATTAAACATAGATGTATATATATATATATATATATATATATATACATAATATATATATATATATACATAATATATATATATATATATATACATAATATATATATATATATATATATATATATACATAATAAATATATATATAGCCATAAGTATAGTAATAATAATAAAGATGATTTCATCTTTATTTCTGAGTATTATAATTTATTATATATTCACATTTGGAAAGTTACCACTGAATGATCTCATCTCCTTACAAAGATAGATTTATATTTATAAAGAAAATAACTTTCAATTAATGAACACGAATAGGTAGAGTCGGTGTAGGCTTTACCATTGTGCTTAAGTACAGGGTCCCCCTGACTAGAGGAACCCATCTTCCTTCAGGGCCCAAGTAAGGGCTCTCCACAGGGTCCCCCTGGCCAGAGGAACCCATCTTCCTTCAGGGCCCAAGTAAGGGCTCTCCACAGGGTCCCCCTGGCCAGAGGAACCCATCTTCCTTCAGGGCCCAAGTAAGGGCTCTCCACAGGGTCGCCTTGGCCCGAGGAACCCATCTTCCTTCAGGGCCCAAGTAAGGGGTTTCCACAGGGTCCCCTTGGCCCGAGGAACCCATCTTCCTTCAGGGCCCAAGTAAGCGGTCTCCACAGGGTCCCCTTGGCCCGAGGAACCCATCTTCCTTCAGGGCCCAAGTAAGGGGTTTCCACAGGGTCCCCTTGGCCCGAGGAACCCATCTTCCTTCAGGGCCCAAGTAAGGGGTCTCCACAGGGTCCCCCTGGCCAGAGGAACCCATCTTCCTTCAGGGCCCAAGTAAGGGCTCTCCACAGGGTCCCCTTGGCCCGAGGAACCCATCTTCCTTCAGGGCCCAAGTAAGGGCTCTCCACAGGGTCCCCTTGGCTCGAGGAACCCATCTTCTTTCAGGGCCCAAGTAAGGGCTCTCCACAGGGTCCCCTTGGCCCGAGGAACCCATCTTCCTTCAGGGCCCAAGTAAGGGGTCTCCACAGGGTCCCCTTGGCCCGAGGAACCCATCTTCCTTCAGGGCCCAAGTAAGGGGTCTCCAGAGGGTCCCCTTGGCCCGAGGAACACATCTTCCTTCAGGGCCCAAGTAAGGGGTCTCCACAGGGTCCCCTTGGCCCGAGGAACACATCTTCCTTCCCCAAAAAATGTTTTCCTTCAGGGCCCAATTAAGGGGTCTCATAACTTAATCTAACCAGCACAGGGCCTCATTTGTCCAAAATCCGGCAATAGGCAGAGTCGTTAAAATAATGGTTTCTAATTTTGGCACAAGGCCAACAATTATTAAGCAGTACATTACTGGTACTTTATTTCATAGACCCCGAAAGGCAAAGTTAACCTCGGCGGGATTTTAACTCAGATCAAAAAGGGACGTAACTGTGCTGCAAAGCATGGCGTCCGACTCTCTATCGATTCTACCAATCTAAGAATCGTTAAAATAATGGTTTCTGATCTAGGCATAAGGCCAACAATTTTGGTGGAGAAGGAGGGGGGGGGGGGTCGATCAAATTGACCCAGTGCATTACTGGCACTTTATTTCAATCGACCCTCGTAAGGATAGAAAGCAAATGTAATCTAAGCGGGATTTGTACTCGGAACGTAACTCTATGCCACGAAGCATTTTGTCCGATGCTCTACCGATACTGCCAATAATGGTTTCTTATTTAGATACAAGGCCAACACTTTTTGGGAGTGGGGAGGAGAAAGTCGATTAAATCGACCGCAGTGCATTACTGGTACTTTATATTACTAGCACTATATATATATATATATATCTAGGGGGTGTAACGCGGAGTTACTGTAGGTTCACCCGGGTGAAGAGTAGCGGATTAGGTAGAGCATCGTATAAAATACCATAGTGGTATTTCTCTGGCTTTTTACATTCTGAATTCAAATCCCACCAAAGTCTTTCAACCTTTCGGGGCAGATAAAATAAAGTACCAGTTATTTACTGGGGTCGCTAAAATAAAATACCAGTAAATTACTAGAGACGATTTAACTAACATGTCCTTCCTCCTCAAATTACTGGTTATGTACCTAAATTAGAAATCAACATTATTTGTATATATAAATGATAGTTGATTAGTAGAGCATCGAATAACGTACTATTGCGGTATTTAGTTACAGCTCTTTATATTCTGAGTTCAAATCCCACAAGGTCTTTCATCCTTACGGAGTCGATAAAATAAAGTACCAGTTAATTACTGGGGTCGATAAAATAAAGTACCAGTTAATTACTGGGGTCGATTTAACTAGCTTTCCCTGGCCCCTCAAATTGCTGGTTATGTACCTGAAGTAGACATTCTTATTAATGATAAATATTTACTTCAAAGTTTCGTCGATACTCCCGGCTTCTCAAAACAGTGTGGTGGACCCTTCCCTATATATAGCATTAACATGACTTAGGTAAGAAATAGTGGAGGGTAAATATAATATAATGTTTCTACTTTTGGCACAAGGCCAGCAATTATACCAGTGCATTACTGGTACTTTATTTTATCGACACCGTAAGGATGAAAAGCAAAGTTAACCTCGGCGGGATTTGAACTCAGAACATAAAGGGTCATAAGTCTGTACTGCAAAGCATGGTATCTGACGCTGGCCAATAATTACACCAGTATATTACTGGTACTTTATTTTATCGACACCGTAAGGATGAAAGGCAAAGTTAACCTCGGCGGGATTTGAACTCAGTCCGTAAAGGGACATAACTATGCTGCAAAGCATGGCGTCCGACCCTCTACCGATGCTGCCAATCCACCGTGGAGGGTAAATATAATAAACACTTAATACAATTGTAAGACATAACATTATTATTATCAGTTGTTTTTCACAGGTGACCTTCAAACTGAAGCTGTTTATACAATAGCAACTTTATTCACTACCTGGCTAAAGAAGCATGTGGTAAATACACGTCGCACCCGTTTCTTCTCCATTGTTTGTTTAACTTTACCTACATAACTTACCTTTACTACAGTCCAACCTAGGCCATACCTTTCTCCCCTTCCACTAACTTCCTTTGTTTTAGTGTTTACTTACATCTATCTAATAGCTCTGATCTAAACTCAGTTGCTGCTAAATATAAAGAACGGTTCATGACCAGTCACTGTTTTGAGAAGCCGGTAGTCTCGACGAAACTTCGAAGTAAGCTGTCATTATTAATAATAGATATTATTTTGACTCTTTACACAATATCTGAGTCATTTATGCAATGTTTAGTGTGTTTTTATATATATATATATATATATATATATATATATATATATATTAAACACATTTTATTTTGTAACAGTTTTTATGCCCCACCCTGTATATATATATATATATATATATATATATATATATATATATTAAACACATTTTATGAAAATAAAAATTTCTAATTTAGATACAAAGCCAGCAGTGTTAGAAGAGAGAGGAATGTTGAATACATCGACGTTAAAATAAAGTACCTGTTATGTACTGAGGTCGATTTAATCGACTTTCCCTTTCCCTTCAAATGTCTGGCCTTGTGCCAAAAGTAAAAACAATTATCCTCATTATTGCGTCGGATAAAAAGGTTTTGCTGT
>CAXHJY010001737.1:5000-7500 GCA_964016885.1 Eledone cirrhosa
TTTCTATAATACGAAGAGGGTGTTTAACTCCAACACGCTCCAGTATTCTAATCCTTGTAACTGCTCCCGACTGGTTGAGCTTACTCACATATATACTGGTATTTTGGCCTTTATATATATTTATCTGACAGTATGCTAACAAAGAGTTACCTGCCTTTATCTCTGAAAAATATTCCCACCCCCTCTAAGAATACTTACCAAAAAACTACTGATAGCTAGTGTTAACTCCTTTGTAAAAAGGATTAGATGGCGTGCATTCTACTACGATAATAATAAGAATAGGATGGACCCCAGGAATAGAACAAATTTTAATAACTATGGCTTCAAAACTTATAAGAGCCCACCACACAACATAGTTTTGAAAGTGACTTACTCTCTCTGGTCAAAAATGTTAGATTTAGGCCAAATAATAGACATAGAAATTATGATAATTTCGATAAGTTCCAGTCCAGACTTAAAAATATTGTTAAGGGTTTCGGTGAGAATAAGTCCATTCTTGTCCCGGCAGATAAGACTAAGAATCTATACTCCATGGACTATAGTACATACCGCGATTTTATTTATAAAGAGTTATATAGAAACTATAAAAAAACTACGCTTGAGAATTTGAACCACATCAATAGTGAGGGCCTTAGAATAGTCTCTGACCTCGGACTCGATAAGTATACCCAGCCATATTACCCTCGAGAACCGAGATTCACACTTAAGGATCATAAGGTTGATTTTATTAGTAACCCCTCAGTTAGACTTATCTGTCCTTCTAAGTCGGATATAGCCATTATCAGTAAAAAAATCCTTGACCTTATTATACCAGATGTTAGGGATAAGGTTAATTTTAACCTATGGGGGAACACTAGGGAAGTTATAGATTGGTTCTCTGGGATTAATAGACTTGAATCTAATAAGTTTATCCAATTCGATATTGATGCCTACTACACATCAATTTCACCCATCCTCCCCAATAAAGCCTTAATGTTGGCCATGAGAGTGTCCAGCCTTACACGATCGCAGGTAGATATTATACTAGCAGCCCGTAAAACTATTATTAAATTTGAGGACACATTTTGGACCCGTAATTTCGACGTTACAATGGGTTCGAGTGATTCGGCCCAGGTTACTGATCTTGTTGGGTTGTTCCTCCTTAATGAACTATACGCTACCTTCCCGCACCTTATAGGCGGACTATATCGTGATGATGCATTGTTTGT
This sequence comes from Eledone cirrhosa, assembly GCA_964016885.1. Taxonomy (NCBI): domain Eukaryota; kingdom Metazoa; phylum Mollusca; class Cephalopoda; order Octopoda; family Eledonidae; genus Eledone; species Eledone cirrhosa. The sequence continues at coordinate 6,209 of CAXHJY010001737.1, forward strand.
AATTAACTCTAGCACCAACAATGTAGAACATAATAAGAAGAAGCTTTATAAGTTTTTTAAAAGCTACAACCTTTCGATCACGATAGATAGAAATGATAGAGCGGTTAACTTTTTAGATGTGACTTTGGACTTGGCCACTAATAGTTTTAAACCCTTCCATAAGCCTAATGAAATTCTTTCTTATGTTAGCCCCAACTCTAACCACCCTAAGTCTATGATAAACTCTATAATTAGGGGCGTATCTAATAGGATTTCCACACTATCTAAGGACATAAGAACATTTAATGAACATGCGGAATACTACAATAATGCCCTAGCAAATTCAGGTCACTCTAGTAAAATAAATTATAATGATAGTAACCTTAGAAAGTGTCCGCTTACTCTTAATAATAATAACATTATATCACATAACATGGCCATGAATGGGAGTAGCAAATATAGTAACCGTAGAATTTATATAGGTGTATCTGAACCCACCCATAAGTTAACCCACCGGACTCGTAATAGCAAATATAATACCTCTAGGAGACAAGTCGAATCCCCTGTGCGCTCACGCATCGGTGTTGGTTTTGCTGGATCTTATTCTAATAATGTTGCTCCTAGTGATCCTATCATTGGCCCTAATCCTCTTGAAGAGATTCCGGACAACAGCAGATCTACTGGAGGTAGAAACTATAATAGACATAACGAAATTATGGCTGATTCTATGAATGTGGCTTCAACTAATCCTGATAGTAACCCTAGTCTCGACGGTGGGACATTTGATAGAGGTAGGGTCGGTAAGAATAAAAATAAAAATAGAAGGCGATTAAATACTTATTTTAACCCGCCATATAATCAGGATGTATCAACTAATATCCCTAGGTCTTTCTTCACTATCTTAGAGAAAAATTTCCCCCCTTCTCATAAATACCATGGTATTTTTAATAAAAATGTTATTAAACTCTCATTCTCTACCACCCCTAATATTAGTTCTCATTTAGCTAGCACTAATAATAGGAAAATTAGGGATGGATTCTCCTCTCTACATACTACTAGTCTGAACGGATCTGACAATGCTTTACCACCAGAACAGTCCTTATCTAATAGAGGTCCTACGTGTAATACATCACCACTCGAGCCAACCAATAACACCCGGAAGTGCAATTGTAGAGTGAGTGCTAACTGCCCTCTAAATGGTAACTGCCTTTCTAAGAACATTGTCTACGCTTGCGAAGTTATAACTAATTCCTCTAATAGAACGTATATAGGATCTACTTCAAACACTTTTAAGACTAGGTTTAACTCTCATA
>CAXHJY010001737.1:12500-77500 GCA_964016885.1 Eledone cirrhosa
ACTTGTAAGCACACGGAATAAATTACCTTTTTATGATGTCTACCTGTTATTATTCATTCTTTATATACACTCCGGAATACTGAAGGACCAGGAACTAAGTTTCTTGAACAATTCTTCCATAACTCGTAGAGTAACCTCTTACCGTACGTCAACCATATCCAGTGTAGTAATTAACCATCACTACATCTTGGATAATCCTATACCTAATAATCGCCTCCTACATAGTTGAGCAACCACACCGACATATATACCATCGAAAGATTTATCGTCATGTTTCATAATTAATTAAATAAATATCTTAACTAAATATACTACATTTTAAATTTATATTTAAACGTTGAGTTCAATCTATGTCTGCAGCAACTGAATAAATTGCTTCTTAGATTAAGGGAATTTTTAGATTTTAATATAAAGAATATCTCCTCCACGCAGAGGTCACATGTCTCAGATGAGGAATTAAAAGGAATCCCTCTTGAGACTATATTCCAAAACAACGAATATCCAACATTATCATGTTTAAGTTGCCAGAGTAAGCCTGATAGTGAAATTGAAGATTTTTTGCCTGGATCTGTGAAAGAATTCTTATGATTATTATAGCGAAGTTTAAATTCTGTCGAGGTGGAACCAACATAGTTAAAAGAATTTAAGTCAGTTTTAACATTACAATTGTATATTATATTTTTAACTAAGCAATTGTTATTTAACGGACATTTAGATTTATTTCTACAGTTGCAGTTGTTTAGTTGAATATTGTTTAGGCTATTATCGGTATTTTGGCTAGGTTTTAGATTCCTATTATTTATTCTGTTAATATTTTGTGCTAAGTTTTTGGTTGACGAGTAAGTTAATTTTATAGTATGTCTATTAAAAATTGAGTGATATTTATGTGTTCTAGGGAAGCGTTTGTCAAGAGCATTAAAAAATAGTTTAGCAATGTGGGTTTTAATATTTAGTGAGAAATATATATATTTAGTGAGAAATATATATATATATATATAAATATGTATATATATAAATATGTATATATATATATGTATATATATAAATATATATATATATATGTATATACATATAGGTATATATATATGTATATATATGTATATATATATGTGTGTGTAAGTATATATATATTTGTATATATAACTCGATTCTTCTCTCCATTCGAACCCATTCATTCAATAACTTCTATGTCACACTATATCATATTTTCACCATTCTATATCATATCTTTTCTCTAAAAATCATATTTTCCCTATCACCGCATTATCTCTATCGTATTTTCTTAAACAAAACAAATCTTGTATTTTCGTTTATTGTTAAATTATGCCCAATTTTTTCTCGATTCTTCTCTCCATTCGAACCCATTCATTCAATCACTTCTATGTCCTAATTTCACACTATATCATATTTTCACCATTCTATATCATATCTTTTCTCTAAAGATCATATTTTCCCTATCACCGCATTTTCTCTATCGTATTTTCTTAAACAAAACAAATCTTGTATTTTCGTTTATTGTTAAATTATGCCCAATTTTTTCTCGATTCTTCTCTCCATTCGAACCCATTCATTCAATCACTTCTATGTCCTAATTTCACACTATATCATATTTTAACCATTCTATATCATATCTTTTCTCTAAAAATCATATTTTCCCTATCACCGCATTTTCTCTATCGTATTTTCTTAAACAAAACAAATCTTGTATTTTCGTTTATTGTTAAATTATGCCCAAAATACGGCGATCTTATCTTAAACCTTACATTCTCGCTAACAACCCATCATCCCTCCCTCCCGCCCCCACGCACCACCATTATTACGTGGACCAATCATAAGTCAGAGGCCCATACTATCGCTTAACTGGTTGCTTTTCGATATGATGGATGGACTACGGAATTCTGGAGAGTTGAAGAGAGAAAAATGTGGACGCTCAGCGACAATGCCAAAGATAAAGCCAAATTCACCTCGTGGACGAGAATGCAAGCACTCCTCCTTGTTTCGGCCCAGGATGGCTAACATAACCCCCCCCCCCCCCCCGCGCCCCACCGCTCCCACCCTCCAAACGCAATCCAAAACTTCAGAGTTGGTACCATGAATGTAGGCACCTTAAAGGGTCGCTCTAACGAGGTTGTAGAAATGCTTGAACGTAAGGTCGATGTTTGTTGTATTCAAGAGACCAGGTGGAGGGGAGGGTCGGCTAGATTCATCGTGGGTAAAGAACGATGCTATAAGCTTTTCTGGGTGGGAAATGACAATGGGTTGGGTGGGGTAGGAATCTTGGTAGCAGAAAAGTGGGAAGATAAGATAATAGACGTAAATAGAGTGAACGACAGAATAATTAAAATAAGACTTGTCCTCAATAAAACTACGGTGACAGTAATATCTGCGTACGCACCCCAATCCGGACTGCCCCACGCTATAAAAGACAGATTCTACGAGACACTGATGCTCGCTACCTCCCAAATAACCGACAGTGACTATATAGTTATTGCAGGCGACCTAAATGGTCACGTTGGACAACATTGTGACGGCTATGACGGAATCCATGGAGGCTATGGGTTCGGTACTAGAAATGAGGAAGGCTCCAGAATCCTGGAATTCTGCGACGCAAATAACTTAACTATCTGTAACACTAACTTCAAAAAACGAGACAATCACTTGATCACCTATAGATCGGGGGAACACACAAGCCAGGTAGATTATATCCTTACCAGAAGACGTGACAGAGTGTCTGTTGTTAACACTAAATCCCACCCCCATGAAGAATTCACCTCCCAACATAGACTGATAATTAGCGACCTCATAGTCAGGACGAGACGTACTAGACAGCGGAAGAGGACTATCCTCAGGAGAAAAATATGGAAGCTAAAGGACCCCATAGCCAGAAATAAATTTCAAAGCATATTACTTGACGCTTTCGACAGTAAGGAAGAGCAATTAGAGTCGTATAATATAGAGGAACAGTGGGAATTCCTGAGAGCAAACCTGCTGACGGCGGCAGACGAAGTCTGTGGCTGGAGCAGGCCTGTAGGTAGGAGGAGAGTAACATGGTGGTGGAACAGTAAGGTGGAGGAGTCAATTAAGGCCAAAAAGCAGGCTTGGAAAGTATGGCGGGATGGGGGAAGTAGAGAAGACTATCAAGTGGCCAGGAGGGAAGCTAGGAGACAAGTGTACTTCGCAAGAAGGGAAGCAGAGGAAAGAAAGTTCAAGCATGTTCTACAACGTGAGGACCAAAAACGTGAGGTGTTCAGGATTGCCAGGCAATGTGTCAAGGAAAACCGTGATATTGTCGGGGAGAAGTGTGTACTTAACGATGATGGCATACTTGCCATCACCGACGCTGATAAGAAGGTAGCTTGGAAGTGTCACTACGAAAGGCTTCTAAATGAGAACAAATGGGAGAAAGACAGTCTCCCCCAGATCGATCCAATAGAGGGACCAGCAGTGTTAGTTGAAGGTAGTATAATAAGTAAGGCAATCAAAGATATGAAGACGGGTAAGGCGGCTGGGCCTTCGGAAATAGTTGCTGAGATGCTGAAGGCATCTGGTTCGGTGGGACACACCATGGTCACCCGGATAGTTAACCAAGTCGTACAGAATGGGGTTGTTCCGAAGGAATGGCGTAGCAGCATCATCGTTAACTGCTATAAGGGAAAAGGAGATGCCCTAGATAGGAGTAACTATAGAGGCATTAAATTAATCGACCAGGTCATGAAGGTCACGGAAAAAGTAATAGCGCAACTAATCAGAGAGAGAATTGATCTAGATGAAATGCAGTTCGGGTTTGTGTCAGGCAAAAGTACCACAGACGCTCTTTTCATTGTACGACAACTACAGGAGAAGTACCTAGCTAAAAGTAAACCCCTATACTTAGCTTTCGTCGACTTGGAGAAAGCCTTCGACAGAGTCCCCCGTTCCATTATCTGGTGGTCTCTTAGAAAACTAGGTGTTGACGAATGGCTTGTGAGAGCTATACAAGCCATGTATAAAGAAACAGTCAGTAAGGTTAGAATTAACAACGAATATAGTGAAGAGTTTAGCGTAAAAGTTGGTGTCCATCAGGGCTCTGTTCTTAGCCCCCTACTATTTATTATTGCCCTTCAGGCTATAACAGAGGAGTTCAAGACCGGCTGCCCATGGGAACTCCTATACGCAGATGATCTAACGCTCATAGCTGAATCAATGACCGAACTAGAGAAGAAATTCCAAACGTGGAAGCACGGCCTAGAATCAAAAGGCCTTAAAATTAACCTGGCTAAGACTAAAGTTCTAGTTTGTAGGAAAGAAAATAAGGCGGCGGTCCCATCGGGGAAATGGCCATGCTCAGTGTGTAGGAAAGGCGTAGGTAGAAACTCCATTTTATGTCCCAAATGCAAAGTATGGGTGCATAAAAGATGTAGTGGGATCACAGGTAAGCTAACTAAGAACATAGATCTTACATGTGGCCAGTGCTCTGGTGCAATAAGTAGCAGCAAGTGCCCACAAAATACTAGCTCCTTCAACTGCGCAGAGGGTTCTATAGAAATAGTGGACAGCTTCCGTTATCTGGGTGACAAAATCAGCAGTGGGGGAGGGTGCTCTGAAAGTACAGTAGCTAGAGTCAGAACTGGATGGAAAAAGTTCAGAGAGCTTATACCACTATTAGCCGCTAGAGGGTTCTCCCTAAAAATGAAAGGCAGGTTATACGATGCCTGCATACGAACAGCAATGCTGCATGGCAGTGAGACCTGGGCATTGTGTGCAGAGGATATACGCAGACTAGAGAGGAACGAAGCTTGCATGCTCCGCTGGATGTGCAATAGTAATATACGTGAACGGCAAAGCATAAACGAACTAAGGAAAAAATTAGAAATAAGAGGGATCAGATGTTGTTTACTCGAGAGAAGGCTACGTTGGTACGGTCACGTGATGCGCATGAAAGACGACAGCTGTATAACAAAGTGCAGGGCAATAAAGATAGACGGTAGCCACGGAGTAGGCAGACCCAGAAAAACATGGGACGAGCTGATAAATTCCGACCTCACACGCTTACACCTCTCCAAGACAATGTCACTGGACCGAGACCTTTGGCGGTACTCAGTAATAGAGAAGACCCGCCTTACCTAAATACAAAGTAAAAACCTACTACAGTCAGTAGGCATCTCTATCAAAACACACCCCCGTCCCACCACCTCCACCCCACCCACACCGCCCCTTTCAATGTAAAGTTATGTTGGTCCCACAACATCCAGGCCGAAACAAATGAGATCGTGTAGGTGTCACGACAAAAAACACACAGTCCACGCTGTAAATGTGGCCGTGTAGGCAACACGGTAAAAACCTCCCAGCCCCACACTGTAAATGTGGTTGGTGTTAGGAAGGGCATCCAGCTGTAGAAAACCCGCCAGACAGTCCACGCTGTAATGTGGCCGTGTAGGCAACACGGTAAAAACCTCCCAGCCCCACACTGTAAATGTGGTTGGTGTTAGGAAGGGCATCCAACTGTAGAAAACCCGCCAGACAGTCCTATGCGAGCAAGACAACCACTCTTGCCTCAAGTGGGAAAACCCCCGTCCAAACCCATGCAAGCATGGAACACGGACGCTAAACCTGATGATGATGATGATGATGATATATGTGTGTGTAAGTATATATATATATATATATATATACATATATATATATGTACATATATATGTATATATACATGTATAGCTATATATATATATATATGTATATATATATACATGTATATCTCTCTCTATATATATATACATGTGTATATAGATACATGTATCTCTCTCTATATATATATATATATATATATATATACACACATACCTATATATGTATATATATATATATATATATATACATACCTATATATGTATATGCATGTGTATGTATATATATATACATACCTATATATGTATATATATATATATATATATATATATACATACCTATATATGTATATGCATGTGTATGTATATATATATATATAGTTATGTAATAAACAATATAAGACAATTATTTCATTTACCAAAGGCTTCACGATGACAGACGAGCCTGACACAGAGTCTGAAGACGACCGAAGTCAGATGTCTGTGTCAGGCTCGTCTGGCTTCGTAAAACCTTTGGTAAATGAAATAATTATCTTATATTGTTTATTACATAACTAAAAAGCTCTGTAGTCTACATAGAGCACTCTCCTTTCCTACGGAAACACTTTATATATATATATACTTATATATGTGTACATATTTATGTCTGTATCTATATATGTATATGAATATATACATATATATATATGAATACATGTGTGTATATATGTGTAAATGTGCATGTATGTATATATGTGCATATATATATGTACATATGCATATATATATGTATATATGTACATATGTATATATGTGCATATATATATGTACATACATATATGTGTATATATATATATATATATATATATACATGTGTGTATGTATATTATACATGTGTGTGTGTATATATATATATATATACATATATGTGTGTATGTATATATATATATATACATGTGTATGTGTATATATATAGAGAGAGATATACATATATGTATGTGTGCGTGTGTATATGTATTTATATATATATATAGGAACGTCATAAACAACAACAACAAAGCAGTACAAGTTACGGAAAAATATGTGATGTTGATAAATAAAAACAGAAGACTATTTGATTTTCACATAAGTTTATTATTTTATCATATGGATGGTCACGGTTGGAACATTATTGATTACTCATACATCGGGTCGTCCTCGGGTTGGCCAGGTCTCTGTGAAGAGATGTAAATAACTTAAACCTATAACTGTGTGAAATAAAAGAAAGATTTATATACATTTATATTTCCTGTGTTGTCGGTCAAGATCTAGAGATGGTTGACGTATTTGTCCCTGGTTCAATCCTGACCTAGACTAATCTTTAATATATGATAGGAAAGAACCTTTCTAAAGGGAGATAACTCAAATAAATATAACAGATAGAAGGAACACGTCTCCAAAACAGTAGTTGAGGTCCTGGTCCCTAGTTCTATCCTAGCCTAGACTAATATTAAATATTATATGATAGGAAAGGTGGGACGGTGGTGGAAAGAACCTTTCTAAAGAGAGATAACTCATGTATGTATAAAAGATAGAAATAACTGTTTCTACTTTAGGCACAAGGCCAGCAATTACGCAGTGCATTACTGGTACTTTAAAAGATAGAAATAACACGTTACCAATAACGTGGTTGAGGTCTTCGTCACTAGTCCATACCTGATCTAGACTAATCCTTTACCATTGTTTGACAAGAAAAGTGTTTGGGTGGGATGGAGAGAAGAACGTTTCTAAAGGGATGTAACTGGATTTCATACAAGCTAGAAAACATTGGTAGAAGTGATGGTCACTGATTCAATTCTGTCCTAGTCTAATATTTTACCTCTGTACGATAGGGGAGTGAGCCAGGATACAGACCTTTCTATTAGAGAGTACAGATCTCCAAAGAGGAGACCCCCCCAAAAAAAAAGAAAGATAACTCTAGCAAAACCATAAGAGGTTCTTGAATAAAGAACTTATTCCCCTTTGGCTAATACTGTCATGTAATGTTATGGACATCACTGCCCCTTCGGCTAATAACCCTGTTATGTAATGTTATGGATATCTCTGTCCCTTTGGCTATCTCATGTTTCTAGCACTTGTTTTGACCATGAAAATATCCACACTCAGGGTAAAGAATTTCCTTAAAAAATTAAATTAGTCGTTTAGAGTTACCTCCCTTTGACCGTAAAATTGATGTGAACTATTAAAGCTAAAATTGACCTCATTGACTTTGTTTTGTTACCTCATAACTTTCTTAATAATTTATATTTTGTTTTGAAATTTAACAGAGATACGCATTAAAGTTTGTCGATTACGATTCTTGAGATGAATTTAAAATATCTATTAACCGAAAATATATAATAAGGCTAGAAATAAGATAATTGGTAGATTTGTTTACTATTTTCACCTATGGTTATGACTTGAGCGAGATTTCGCTGTAATTACTATATATTTTATTGTGTATATATGTATTATGTACATCTATTAAGCATCATTTAAAGGAAATTTCTAGCGTTTTATATTTATATGCGTGTGTGTATGTTTGCATACGCCCATAATATTTAATATAGAAATGTCTTCTACGGGACTAGAACCAATAGTTTCCTTCGAATGAAACAGTTCTAGTCCCGTAGAAGCCACTTCTATATTAAATATTGTATATACTCTATGTATTGAGTACCTTACTTACTGCGGTTAACCCCGATTGAAACCGGGATACACACACACATAATATATAGATATAGAGGTGTATATGAAAGCATATAATATATATATTAATAGGTGTGCGTATGAAAACAAATGCAAACCCATACACACGCATATATACATAAAACGCTAGAAATAGCAGCTGAATCTCATTTAAATCACTACACACTGCCTTAAAACCTCGTAGAAATAGTAAACAAATCTCACCCAAATCACAGAAGAAACACGAGGCCGTTTGAAATATTGTAAACAGAGTCAAATATATTGGATTTATGAAAATAAGTACGTTTATACACGAATATATATATTTGTATACATGTGTGATTACTCCGCTATTTTAAATAACACAGTGAGGTTTTTAAAAGCTCCACCGCATATTTGTAGCGAAATTATCAACTTTTCAAACAATATATTCTGTTAATAACTGTTTCACTGGTTAACTCACAACAATTGTGTAAATAAATTATTATTACGTGTATGAATTAGAGAGGAAGATTTAAGATATTTTCTCACCGTTTTTTGTTGATAAAATCAAGATGGAGTTGTCACTAATGACTCAGCAAATTCTTGTGGCATGATGGGAAATATTTTAGAATTTAAAGCATGATTCTCCCAAAGTATAACCCATTCTCTGTATGTATGCATGCATATTATATATATAAAACATGTATTAATATATCGTATGTATATATATTATATACATCGTATATATACTTTGGAGGGTCATACTGCCAATAAAAAACACGCACACATGAGGTTTTATTTATTATAATTTCTTGTCGGTTAGTTGTTGATTGTCAAAGCTGTTTCGTCACAGATTTTGTGATCACTTCTGTTACTTTGTGTCTCCTCTTTCTTCTGTTCCACACCATCTTGTCTTTGTATTTATATACTCATATATATACATGTGTAAAGGCTATATCCACATATAGGTGTATGCACGTATGTATATGTACTTATATGTATATACACAAATATATACATATGTAATATGAAGGATTCGGCACCCTGACGGTTGAGCTTCAACAACTAATTCCGAACTGTTGAAATGGAAGCAGCCACAGGATACCACATCTACAATGGATGATTTGTACAATGTCGAGTGCTGTAATTTATTATATCATGTTTTACTTACTAGAATGGCCAGTTCTACCTGATGTACAGACCACATTATGGTCAGTCAGCTGTCACGCAGATAAAATGAAGCATTCAATGTCGCGTATAAATAGTAAAAACCGGAGCTTTTGAAGAATTTTAAATATTTTAAAGTCTTTTCAAAAGATTTTATATCATCTGAAGACTTTAGGTTATGAAAATTTATAGTCCTCAGTGAAATATGTATCACAGACATTTATATAAACCTAAATCAACCTCTTATGGCCTCTGATCTCTTTAATACTATATATATATATATATATATGTGTGTGTGTGTCCTGGGTTCAATTGGGGTAACCACAGTAAGGTACTCAATACAGTGGTAGAGTGTAAACAACAAATTTAATATATTAGAACTGTTTCATTGGAAGGAAATCATCAGGAAAGCACACAGTCACACACACACACACACATATATATATATATATATGTGTGTGATTGTATGTGTGTGATTGTATGTGTGTCGACAACAGTCAATCGACTTTTATCGAATCGGACTGTGGAAACAATGTTTCCGTTGGACTTTCCAATTGCTAATACTATCTATCGGTCACAACTCCAGGAAGGAGCAATGTGAAATAAAGTGTCTTGCTCAAGGACATAATGCATTATCCGGTCCAGGAATCAAACTCAGAATCTCACGATTGCACATCAAATTATTTTACCACTCAGTCACGCGCCTTCACACACACACATATAAATAAAACCCGAAACCACTTAACACAGCAGTCGGTATTTTACATATCTCTATAACTACTCTGCATCTCCACATGCATTGAGTACTCCCATGATTAGTGGTCTCTTCAGTCTCAGCACCACATACTCTATATGTACATACATACATTCATAAATATATATATATACATCCCTAGGATGGGTAAAATTCCCGAGATCCATGGATGAGTTCTCTCCAGTGATCTCTGTCCATCTTCCAGAGACCAGTGTCTGTCCTGAGGGTACAATATATGTCTTTCTTGGTCTCCCTCAAGTGTGTCCGTGTAGGGGCTCCGACAGGAGCACCGAGTGCAGTGTCAACTCAATGTCGGTGAGTATGTCCAGCTAACCTCAGTCTCCTCTGTGTTACTTTTGAGCTGACTTTTGGGAGGCTCCTGTACAGCTCCGATTTCTTCATCTTCAGTGTCTACATACATATACACACACACGCACGCACATACATATATATACACACACACACACATATATATATATACATATACACAAAGAATCAAAATAAGTTCCTATGCGGTCATTTGTCCAGCTAGAAATTAGAACCAAATCTTCCTAAAAACCCAACTACTTAAAGAAAAATCGGAAGAATAAACTGTGGTATGAAGCCCTCAATACACAAAAAACCCCAAGGATGGTCACAGGTGAGCTGTCTTTGATTACTAGAGATCCACTCCAGTAAATCTGACCTAGGGCTAAACAACAGCCTCTCTCTAGATATATATGTCATGTTTTACAACTTTCTCCATACCATATCTGGCTATGTTTCTTAACCCTATTCTTTCTAACTGATACCTTTATCCAGTGGTTCCCAAAGAGGGTTCCACAAAGGAGTGTCTAGGGTCCTGTGAAAAAAGGTAGAGGAGTATATTTATATTACAACCAAAAGCTTCTGAACCAAAAAGGGTTCCGCATTTGAAAAAGTTTAGGAAACCCTGCTTTCACTCTCCCCACTGATTCTCTTTTTGGTAAACCTTTATTATTAATTATTAAAAAAATTATTTAATTAAATTAAATTCATAGGTTTGGTTAAAATTTTTGAAGTTGAAGTTTGTTTTTTTCCTGATATTTCCATGTTTTGAACAAATGTTATTCAAAGCCATCGTAATTTACACATTTTCTGTTGTACCTCTACCCCAAAACCTCAATTGCCTGTTTCCTGTGGTACCCCTACCCCAAAACCTCCATTATTATATGATAATATAAATTTACCATATTTTCTTATAAAGCCCCATTTCTTTGTATGATTTCTTCACACATCACAAGACCAAGCGATGGTAATGCCACCTCACGTACACCAGTTACTTACCTGTGACGAGGTTTAGTAACGAGGAAACGAGCTTATACCAGACAACATCAACACCTTGCAGTTAATTCTTTCTTTTAAATTCAGGCAGAAGACCAGCAATTTGTGGGGAAGGGGAAAGTCTATACAGACCCCAGTACTTTACTGTTATTTTATTTTATTGACCTTGGAAGGATGAAAGGCAAAGTTGACCTTGGTGGGTTTGGACTCAGACTGTAAAGAGCCAGAACAAATACCGCAAAGTAGTTTGTCCGATGCTCTACCGACTCAAACAATCTACCATGCTGTAACAACAACAACAATGGTTTCTACTTTTTGAGGGGAGAGGAAAGTCAATTAAATCGACCCCATTACATTACTGGTACTTTATTTTATCAACACTGTAAGGATGAAAAGCAAAGTTAACCTCGGCAGGATTTGAAATCAGAACGTTAAGGGACGTAACTAAATACCGCAAAACATTTTCCCCGATGCTCTACCGATTCTGCCAATCCACCACCCTAGTAATAATAATAATGGGTTCTGATTTAGGCACAAGGCCAATAATTTTTTCCTGGGGGACAATTTTATTAAATCTACCCCAGAGCATTACTGGTACTTTATTTTATCGACCCCGTGAAGATGAAATGTAAAGTTAACCTCGGAAAGATTTGAACTCAGAATGTAAAGGGACATAACTCTATGCTGCAAAGCATGGTGTCTGACACTCTACCGATTCTAACAATCCACCGCACTTAGAAAATAATAATAATAATAATAATTGTTTCTACTTTAGACACAAGGTCAGCAAATACCCAGTACATTACTGGTACTTTATTTTATCGACCCCCATAAGGATGAAAGGCAAAGTCAACCTAGGCGGGATTTGAGCTCAGACTGTAAAGGGACGTAACTATGCTAGAAAGCATGGCGTCTGACCCTCTACTGATACTGCCAATTCACCGCCCTTATAATAATAATAATAATAATGACTTTTGATTTATGCACAAGGCCAACAATTTTGTGGGAAAGAGAAAGTCAATTAAATCCTGTAAGGATGAAAGGTAAAGTTAACCTCGGCAGGATTTTAATTCAGACCGCAAAGGGCCGTAACTCTATGCTGCAAAGCATGGCATCCGACTCTCTACCGATAATAATAATGACACCTTTGTAAAGACAATTGATTAAATAACATTTTATACATATTTTGAGCTGTTTTCTTGAGCCTTTTACATAAAAAGTTTAAATAATAAATTTTTTTTTTCTCCATAAAATATATTAAGACAATAAGACTTTAGTTCACTTCAAAGAAATAATAATAATAATGCTTTCTAATTTAGGCACAAGGCCAGCAATTTTGGGGGCGGGAGGGGGGAGAAATAAAGAGAGGTAGAGGAAGTTGATTATATCGACCCCTAGTACATGGCCGGTACTTTATTTTATCACACCCCCCACCCCCACCCCCCAACTGGAAGGAGGAAAGGAAAAGTTGACACCGGCAAGATCTGAACCTAATGTTAAGGGCCTCAATAAATGCTGCAAGGTATTTTGTTCGACATACTACCAATACTACCACCCCACTTCCTAAATAATAATAATAATAATAATAATAATTGTTTCCACCTTTGGCACAAGGCCAGCAATTACCCAGTACATTACTGGTACTTTATTTTATCGACCCCGTAAGGATGAAAGGCAAAGTTAACCTTAATAATAATAATGATTTCTAGTATAGGGAGAAGGCCAGCAATTTGGGGGGAGGGGAAAGTCGATTAAATCTTAAATCGACCCCAGTGTGTTACTGCTACTTTATTTTATCGACCCCGTAAGGATGAAAGGCAAAGTTAACCTCGGCGGGATTTGAACTCAGAACGTAAAGGGATGTAACTATATACTGTAAATCATATTGTCCCACGCTCTTCTGATTCCTGCAAATCCACCGCCCTAGTAATAATAATAATAATGTATGTGTAGCTTGGTTAGTGGTTATTTTCTGGTATAAATAGTAATTTGTACATATATAGTTTAGAAAGTATGTCTTATCTCTTGATACCATCACTGGTACTACGTTATAAAACTTTGTTTTAAAGCATTTATATCTCTCTCTCTCTATATATATACATATATATAAAAAAAAATTTAAGTTATGTTCCAAACACTAGCGTAATAATGAGTAAGTTAGTTATGTTACTAAATCTCGCAAACTTATTTGCAAACAATAGGCAGTGGCCTTAGAAATAGAGTAATGAAAGGGTTAAAGAGTTTATATTTATCTAAGAAAAACCCTTCCATTATAATTTTATCTAAGAATCTTTGTTAAGTTATGTTCCAAACACTAACTTAAAAATGAGAAAGTTATTTTACTAAATCTCTTGAAATTCTTGATTATTTTCAGAAACATTTTTTCTTTGAAAATAATAGGCAGTGCTTTTCATGAGAAATATGGTAAACAAGAGTTAAACATAGAACTCTGTAGAGATCTTTCTAGAGAGTTTTTCTAATAGAGTTCCACCAGGACAGGTTCCAGTCTTATGAGAACTCCCTATAGATAAAGTGTTGTGTCAGTAGAGAGCTCTCTCTGTAGATATGGTGTTGTGTGTTCATAGAGAGCTCTCTGTATAGAGAAAAGAACTCTATACATATGTAGTTGTTGTGTGTCAGTAGAGAGCTCCCTATGTAAAGAGAACTTTCTGTAGATATGGTGTTGTTGTGAGTTGGTAAAGAGCTCTCTCTGTAGATATGGTGATGTTGTGTTGGTAGAGAGCTGTTTGTGTGAAGAGAAGAGAGAGCCACAATCTAGAGGAGAGATCACAAGAAAGAGATTTTTTTTGTATATGTGAAGTTGTATGGGGGTGAGAGGAGACAGAAAGAGAGAGTGAGAGTGTGCATAAAAGAGTGTTACAGAGTGAAAGAGAGAGAATGTGTGTGAAATAGAGATAGTTATAGAGTGAGAGGGAGAATGTGGGAAAGAAAGTTTGCACGTATATATATACACATACATCTAAACATACACACACACATATTTACATACATGTACATGGTGGATCCTCAATGCGTATCCAATTGTTTCATCAACATGGTGAAAATGGCTGAGTATTCCAGACACATATAACCTTAACATAAGTCTTATGTGAAATCAGTATGACACTGAGTGGATATGCCGATTCTTTGAATTTCAGATACAATCCATTAGACGGGCATCCACACAGCTTCTGTCCACCCCGTTTCTCCCACCAGGCTTGGGTTGATCCGAGGCTGTGGTAAAAGACACTTGCCTAAAATGCCACGCTGTGGGATTGAACACACAACCTCATGATGACATACAGGAGTCCACGTAGACATACAAGTTCACATACATACACATTTACATATATATACATTCTTACATGCACACATACATGTTGATTGCTACTTCTCGTCACAAGAGTGCCATCCCTTCATTGAACATTGCATGATTGTGTGCACGCAGGTGACTTTTCAGACCTGCTTTTGTTTTGCAGGTATGTTCACAGATGTGGCATTTGAACTGCCTGTCTCCTGCCAATACCAACTGGGGTGTGTCTTCAAGCATTTTACCATGTCTAGTCAGATTACCCACTGACTTGCAAATTAAACCACACTCACTGCAAATGTACCATGGAGTGTGTGGCAGTAGAACCATCTCACAGTTGGCTCCATTTCTTCCAGGCTCATGTCATTTCAGATGGTTAACAAAACCAGCTCTCGTTAGAATAAATTGGCCACATTCATTGCACCTGGATTTTTGGCCACGTTCATTGCTGCTGGATTTTTGTCCCGTTTATGAAGTGAACGCTTCAAAAGAGCATGCTCCACTTGCTTTTTCTCAAAGAAATCCATGATTTACGGCCTTGAGCCAGTCTTTCCCAGTTCTCCATATCAATCTTCAGAGA
The DNA here is from genome assembly GCA_964016885.1 of Eledone cirrhosa. Lineage (NCBI taxonomy): Eukaryota > Metazoa > Mollusca > Cephalopoda > Octopoda > Eledonidae > Eledone > Eledone cirrhosa. The sequence continues at coordinate 27,884 of CAXHJY010001737.1, forward strand.
TTTAAGATTGTCTTTTATGACACCCTTAAACTGCTTCTTTGGTTTATGCTGTGGCTTTTCCTCTGGTCAGCTCTCCATAAAATAACTGTATCAGCCTATCCTCTATCCTGACCACATGACCAGCCCAACACATCTGGGTCATAATAATCCTCGTCTCAAAACTGGTGTTACCCGTTTTCTCGAGTACTGCAGCATCAGGTGTGTAAGAGGACCACTTGATGTTCAGTTCAGGATGCGCCATATAAAACGCTGATGAAATCTTTCCAACTGCCTGTAAGTTGGCCATGTTTCGCATCCATATAGCAGGGCTGTAAGAACACAGGCCTCATACACAGAGAGCTTTGTGTTTCTTGTGATACCCCGATTTGACCAGATTCGCTTCTCAAGCTTCCCGAAGGCAACACTTGCTTTAGCAATCCTGTGATTTATTTCAGCAGCGAGGGTACCATCTCTGCAAAGTGTACTACCAAGAGACACAAAGCTCTCCACCACCTCAAGTCTTTTTACTCTCACAAAAATGTCTGGCTCCACATACACTTTACCCAACTGGGGAGTGTACATGACCTTTGTCTTTTTTAGACTAATATTTAGCCCAAACACAGTACATGCATTGGAAAAGGTGTCCAATATCAACTGCATCTCCACTACTGTGTGAGCCACAAGATCTGCACCATCAGCATACAGGAACTCCCTAACAAGAATGCCCAATGTTTTAGACTTGGTATTAAACCATCTTAGATTAAAGACTTTGCCAGAGGTTCTAATTTGCAAGCATACACCGACTTCAAAGTCTTGGCAGGTATACGTAAACAGCATGGTAATGTATACTTGGTATAATGGCACTTGTTGCTCAACATATTTCTCCATTAGCTGACAGGCTGAGAAAATCATGTCCATAGTACCCTGCCCAGCTCTGAAGCCACACTGGGTCTCAGTGATGACACCAGGGCAGATCCATTTGTTAAACAATTCAGCAAGACTTTGGATAAGACTTTTCCTACAGATTCAAGCAGACTTATACCACGATAATCACTGTATTCCGACTTGGAGCCCTTGCCCTCGTAAATCGAGAGCAAAATTGCATCTACCCAGTCTTGCAGGACAGGCTCACCATGCCATAGAGATAAGAAGGCCCCAGGCCCCATGAATGGCCATAGCAAGACTGTTTTCTCTAAAGCGAATCAGCTCAACAGGTACTCCATCCATTTATACATATACATACACACATGTAGATACATACACATATATACATATACATACACACATGTAGATACATACACATATATACATATACATACACACATGTAGATACATACACATATATACATATACATACACATATATACATGTACATATATACATATACATACACACATGTAGATACATACACATATATACATATACATATGTAGAAACATACACATATATGCATGTACATATATACATATACATACACACATGTAGACACATACACATATATACATGTACATATATACATATACATACACACATGTAGATACATATATACAAATAGACACAGGCAAATATACATATATGTACATATACATATATTTATAAACATACACACACGTGCGTATAGATACATACATGTATATATATATATAATTTATATATATATATATATATATATACATACACGTATGTATCTGTGTCTGTATATATACACATACACATTGATACATACATACATACACACATAGATATATGTTCTTAAACACACATACATATAGATACATATATACAGATATATATATATATATATACATGAAGGTGGTTTCCCAGCATTACATTAGTTTTGATGGCTAAAATAGACAGAAGTGTATATACAGACACACACACACATATGTATATATATATATATATATACACACACACACATATATATATACCTGTATATGTACATGTATGTATAAATAAACTCTGTATTTATTATATTGAGTACTCTTCACTTTGACAAATAGAACACATTTGATCATATGTATATAAGTTGTAATATATATATATACATATATATAATAGTAGAACACTGGAGTGTTATATCCGTAGTAGTAGAGCACTCAGTCCATGGGACGAGTTTCCTTTTCCGTACAACTTCATTTAGACCGAGCTGAAGATCCGAATAAGGTGAAACATTTGTTCTCGGTATGGTGAACTAACTGTTGTGGAACTACTTTATATATATATATATATATATATATATATATATATATATGTGTGTGTGTGTGTGTATGTATGTATGTATGTATATATATTTCTATTTTTGATACAGAATAATAATACACAGAATTTTCTCGAGAGAGAGAGAGTGAGAGAGATAGATAGATAGGGAGGGTTAGAGATAGATAGATAGAGTGAGAGAGAGATAGAGAAAACCAAACTATAGACTGGACTTTTAATAATCCACATATGACGGGCATTAACTGACTGATAGATCTGACTATATATATATATATATATATATATATATATATATATATATATATATATAGCTTTGTATATATATAAACTGTCACTTCCCCCTCCTCTTCCCTGCTCTTTTTTAAATCTTTTCTTTTAGTCTTTGCCAACTGGCAGCTCAGTTTGTTGTTGTTAATGTTGGTTGTGTTGGTGTTGTTTGTGTTGGTGGCCCCCGAACAAGCATATAGCGTCTAGTCCTGCTTTGTTCGGTGAAGTTTGTATAAGTCTATGAGACTGGACAAAAGAGGAAGTGGGGACAGCAGTTACAATCATCATACATAAAACTAAAGTGGACCCTGGTATTTTGTTTATTTTCAGACCTCGTGTTGGAGGTATTGGTTGGTGAAGGACTTTAGTTCACTGTCCAGCCAATCGGCTTTGTTTCTGAAAACAAACAAAAACAAATAAATATATAATTAATTAAACAAATGAAAGAGCAACATTAAACAAACAGAAACTATCTGATCATCAGATCAATGGACCAGGGAATCAATGTTTCCATTGTTGATACTATCTGTCAGTCACAACTCCTGGCAGAAAAAAAGAGCTGATCATCAGATGAGACCAAGGAAACAATGTCTCCATTGGTCTTTCCATTGTTGATACTATCTGTCAGTCACAACTCCTGGCAGAAGAAAGGAGCTGATCATCAGATCAGACCAAGGAAACAATGTCTCCATTGGTCTTTCCATTGTTGATACTATCTGTCAGTCACAACTCCTGGTAGAAGAAAGGAACTGATTATTAGATCAGACCAATGAAACTATGTTTCCATTGGTCTTTGCATTATTGATACTATCTGTCAGTCACAACTCCTGGTAGAAGAAAGGAACTGATTATTAGATCAGACCAATGAAACTATGTTTCCATTGGTCTTTCCATTGCTGATACTATCTGTCAGTCACAACTCCTGGTAGAAGAAAGGAACTGATTATTAGATCAGACCAATGAAACTATGTTTCCATTGGTCTTTGCATTATTGATACTATCTGTCAGTCACAACTCCTGGTAGAAGAAAGGAACTGATTATTAGATCAGACCAATGAAACTATGTTTCCATTGGTCTTTCCATTGTTGATACTATCTGTCAGTCACAACTCCTGGTAGAAGAAAGGAACTGATTATTAGATCAGACCAATGAAACTATGTTTCCATTGGTCTTTGCATTATTGATACTATCTGTCAGTCACAACTCCTGGTAGAAGAAAGGAACTGATTATTAGATCAGACCAATGAAACTATGTTTCCATTGGTCTTTCCATTGTTGATACTATCTGTCAGTCACAACTCCTGGTAGAAGAAAGGAACTGATTATTAGATCAGACCAATGAAACAATGTCTCCATTGGTCTTTCCATTGTTGATACTATCTGTCAGTCACAACTCCTGGTAGAAGAAAGGAACTGATTATTAGATCAGACCAATGAAACTATGTTTCCATTGGTCTTTGCATTATTGATACTATCTGTCAGTCACAACTCCTGGTAGAAGAAAGGAACTGATTATTAGATCAGACCAATGAAACTATGTTTCCATTGGTCTTTCCATTGCTGATACTATCTGTCAGTCACAACTCCTGGCAGAAGAATGGAACTAGTCATCAGATCAGACCAAGGAAACAATGTCTCCATTGGTCTTTCCATTGTTGATACTATCTTTCAGTCACAACTCCTGGCAGAAGAAAGAAACTGATTATTAGATCAGACCAAGGAAACAATGTCTCCACAAGTCTTTCCATTGCTGATACTATCTGTCAGTCACAACTCCTGGTAGAAGAAAGAAACTGATTATTAGATCAGACCAAGGAAACAATGTCTCCACAAGTCTTTCCATTGTTGATACTATCTGTCAGTCACAACTCCTGGCAGAAGAAAGAAACTGATTATTAGATCAGACCAAGGAAACAATGTCTCCACAAGTCTTTCCATTGCTGATACTATCTGTCAGTCACAACTCCTGGTAGAAGAAAGAAACTGATTATTAGATCAGACCAAGGAAACAATGTCTCCACAAGTCTTTCCATTGCTGATACTATCTGTCAGTCACAACTCCTGGCAGAAGAATGGAACTAGTCATCAGATCAGACCAAGGAAACAATGTCTCCATTGGTCTTTCCATTGTTGATACTATCTTTCAGTCACAACTCCTGGCAGAAGAAAGAAACTGATTATTAGATCAGACCAAGGAAACAATGTCTCCACAAGTCTTTCCATTGCTGATACTATCTGTCAGTCACAACTCCTGGTAGAAGAAAGAAACTGATTATTAGATCAGACCAAGGAAACAATGTCTCCACAAGTCTTTCCATTGTTGATACTATCTGTCAGTCACAACTCCTGGCAGAAGAAAGAAACTGATTATTAGATCAGACCAAGGAAACAATGTCTCCACAAGTCTTTCCATTGCTGATACTATCTGTCAGTCACAACTCCTGGCAGAAGAATGGAACTAGTCATCAGATCAGACCAAGGAAACAATGTCTCCATTGGTCTTTGCATTATTGATACTATCTTTCAGTCACAACTCCTGGCAGAAGAAAGGAACTGATTATTAGATCAGACCAAGGAAACAATGTCTCCACAAGTCTTTCCATTGCTGATACTATCTGTCAGTCACAACTCCTGGCAGAAGAATGGAACTAGTCATCAGATCAGACCAAGGAAACAATGTCTCCATTGGTCTTTCCATTGTTGATACTATCTTTCAGTCACAACTCCTGGCAGAAGAAAGAAACTGATTATTAGATCAGACCAAGGAAACAATGTCTCCACAAGTCTTTCCATTGCTGATACTATCTGTCAGTCACAACTCCTGGTAGAAGAAAGAAACTGATTATTAGATCAGACCAAGGAAACAATGTCTCCACAAGTCTTTCCATTGTTGATACTATCTGTCAGTCACAACTCCTGGCAGAAGAAAGAAACTGATTATTAGATCAGACCAAGGAAACAATGTCTCCACAAGTCTTTCCATTGCTGATACTATCTGTCAGTCACAACTCCTGGCAGAAGAATGGAACTAGTCATCAGATCAGACCAAGGAAACAATGTCTCCATTGGTCTTTGCATTATTGATACTATCTTTCAGTCACAACTCCTGGCAGAAGAAAGGAACTGATTATTAGATCAGACCAAGGAAACAATGTCTCCACAAGTCTTTCCATTGCTGATACTATCTGTCAGTCACAACTCCTGGCAGAAGAAAGGAACTGATTATTAGATCAGACCAAGGAAACAATGTCTCCACAAGTCTTTCCATTGCTGATACTATCTGTCAGTCACAACTCCTGGCAGAAGAATGGAACTGATTATTAGATCAGACCAAGGAAACAATGTCTCCACAAGTCTTTCCATTGCTGATACTATCTGTCAGTCACAACTCCTGGTAGAAGAAAGGAACTGATTATTAGATCAGACCAAGGAAACAATGTCTCCACAAGTCTTTCCATTGCTGATACTATCTGTCAGTCACAACTCCTGGCAGAAGAATGGAACTGATTATTAGATCAGACCAAGGAAACAATGTCTCCACAAGTCTTTCCATTGCTGATACTATCTGTCAGTCACAACTCCTGGCAGAAGAATGGAACTGATTATTAGATCAGACCAAGGAAACAATGTCTCCACAAGTCTTTCCATTGCTGATACTATCTGTCAGTCACAACTCCTGGCAGAAGAAAGGAACTGATTATTAGATCAGACCAAGGAAACAATGTCTCCACAAGTCTTTCCATTGCTGATACTATCTGTCAGTCACAACTCCTGGCAGAAGAATGGAGCTGATCATCAGATCAGACCAAGGAAACAATGTCTCCACAAGTCTTTCCATTGCTGATACTATCTGTCAGTCACAACTCCTGGCAGAAGAAAGGAGCTGATCATCAGATCAGACCAAGGAAACAATGTCTCCACAAGTCTTTCCATTGCTGATACTATCTGTCAGTCACAACTCCTGGTAGAAGAAAGGAACTGATTATTAGATCAGACCAAGGAAACAATGTCTCCACAAGTCTTTCCATTGCTGATACTATCTGTCAGTCACAACTCCTGGCAGAAGAATGGAACTGATTATTAGATCAGACCAAGGAAACAATGTCTCCACAAGTCTTTCCATTGCTGATACTATCTGTCAGTCACAACTCCTGGCAGAAGAATGGAACTGATTATTAGATCAGACCAAGGAAACAATGTCTCCACAAGTCTTTCCATTGCTGATACTATCTGTCAGTCACAACTCCTGGCAGAAGAAAGGAACTGATTATTAGATCAGACCAAGGAAACAATGTCTCCACAAGTCTTTCCATTGCTGATACTATCTGTCAGTCACAACTCCTGGCAGAAGAATGGAGCTGATCATCAGATCAGACCAAGGAAACAATGTCTCCACAAGTCTTTCCATTGCTGATACTATCTGTCAGTCACAACTCCTGGCAGAAGAAAGGAACTGATTATTAGATCAGACCAAGGAAACAATGTCTCCACAAGTCTTTCCATTGCTGATACTATCTGTCAGTCACAACTCCTGGCAGAAGAATGGAGCTGATCATCAGATCAGACCAAGGAAACAATGTCTCCACAAGTCTTTCCATTGCTGATACTATCTGTCAGTCACAACTCCTGGCAGAAGAAAGGAACTGATTATTAGATCAGACCAAGGAAACAATGTCTCCACAAGTCTTTCCATTGCTGATACTATCTGTCAGTCACACTCCTGTGACCAAAGAAACAATGTTTCCAATGGTCATTCCATTAGAACCCAGACCAGACCAGCACCAGCTCTACGTACCTCAATGTCTTTGACTTAGAAGTGATGTCCTTTAGTTGGTCAATGTCCTTCTGTATTTTCTGGATTTCATCTTCTAACTGTTTCCTGGACAGGTCAACTTGGTGGCACACAACAGAGAAAGTGGAGGTCAGCTCCCTGGAGTGAGAGTGTGAATATGAGAGAGAATGGAGATATGGGGAAATTGTCTGTGTATATTTATGTTTATGGTAGTGTATATGTGTGTGAATATGTAGTGCTACTGGCAGTATGTGAGTATATATATGTATTATGTCAGGTCGCTCTTGAGTGCTACTGGTAACATGTAACCCAGTTCAACCTGTCTCATGGTCGGGTTGTTGGCAATTAAACCGGCAACTCCACCAAACAAGCTTGGTGAGGAGACGATATCTGGACACCCTGCTGGATTGAAATACAAGACCCAGCAAAGGGCGGAGGAACTCAGCAGAGTCAACGGTCATCCAAATAGTAGTCTTTTTTTAAAATGTGTATACACTTCTAAGTGTAGATGTGTATATATATGTGTACATGTGTGCAGTGTTAGTGGCAATGTGTATATGTATACATGTGTATACCATGCCAGTGGTAATATGTATATGTATGTCATCATCATCGTTTAACGTCTATCTTCCACGCTAGCATGGGTTAGACGGGAATTGTCCCATTTGAGGCAAGATTGGTCGGGTGACTATGCCTCACTTGTATAGGACTATCTGGCAGGTTTTCTACGGCTGGATGCTCTTCCTAACACCAACCACATTTACAGTGTGGACTGGGAGCTTTTTACCAGGTTACCTACACGACCACATTGCAGCGTGGACTGTGTATTTCTTTTTGTGTATACATATGTGTATATGTGTGTAGAGTGCCAGTGGTAATATGTCTATGTTACTTACTGTTTCACCTGGTGACTACAGTTGGAGCTGGTTAAATCTACAATCAGCCGTAACTTACTGCTCGCGTACTCTACATATTGACGTTTGAAAGCCCTTTCTTTGGCTTTATTGGTCCACGTTAGCCTTTCATAACAATACAGGAGACCATACAAGGCCCCACTTACTGCAATCACCCGCCAGCCGGCAGCTTTTGTAATCTGCAAATAAATACAACAACAACAATAACAAGGGATTCAAAATTTTGATAGGGTTTAAACAAAAATTTTGGTAAGGTTTATACCAGTCATGGGCAACCTGCAGCCCACAAAGCTTTCTGAATGGCTTGCCTAAGTCACGTAAGTGAAATCTTTCTGATTTTTTTTCAGTCGTAATTTACCTTTCTATCATTTTTACGATCGTGTTCGAATTCTGAAATCAAAACAACCCGAGTTACCGCCCTTTTTTTTAATGTGGGCACGAATGTAAATTAGCGCCTGTGGCCCACCTGACGATGAGCCAGATCTCATGCGCCCCGCTTCTCGAAAAAGGTTTCCCATGCCTGGTTTAAACTAGTTTTCGTAGGATATAAAGTACAATCTTAAAACGGTTTAAACTAAAATTTTGTTAGGGTTTAACCCTTAAGAATTTACATTATTCTATATATATCATTGTATTTTCATAGTGAAGACTTTACCTCACATAATACTGAATCTACGAGATTTTGATATTATTTATTTTGAGAACAATACCTTAACATTAGTATGTGTTGGCTGGGTACAGTTGGTTTGAACAGAAAGAGGTGAGAGAATTCTGGCCGGATACGGTCGGTTTAAATGCTAAAGAGTTAAACTAAAATTTTGGTAGGGTATAAAGTATAATTTGAATAGGGTTTAAACTAAAATTTTGGTAGGGTTTAAAGTATATTTTTAATAGGGTTTAAACTAAAATTTTGGTAGTGGAGAAATGCTGTGTTGGAAAGGACCCATCTGATCCATGCAAGGATGGAAGAACAGATGTTATATAATGCTGAATACACTGTATTTTAATGAAATTATAAAGAATTTTAAGGAATTTACTAAAATTATTAATTATTTCATTACTGAGATAGTAACTTAATATATAGTTATCTAAAATTATGTTAAAAAATTTTAATTTAAATAAGAATCGATTGATAAGACCGCAGTGGTGTGGAGCTTGTCAAATTGGACCAAGGAATTAATGTTTCCATTGGTCTTTCCACTACTGATGCTATCTACCCAGCACAAGTCCTGGTATAAGGAGCAATGTGAAATTAAGTGTCTTGCTCAAGAACATAACGCATTGCTTGGTCTGAGATTGAACTCGCAACCTCATGATTTCGAATCCAATTCTCTAACCATTAAACCATGCATCTTTGAAAAAAAAGATTAAAATGGGCAGTTTTGTGTCATAGAAGATAATCTGGTCTTGGACTATGACAATTCATCCAGCAAGGAAGGTGGATGTAAAATGAGGAAGATGCAAAGTAGTTTTGGCCAGACAGGTAACAAAAAGGCTAAGGTAGGTGAGGTAGGTGTGTGTGGGTGGGTGGGTGGTACTTACCATTCCTACGAGAACCATGGCACCGACAGTGGTACGAGAGGTGACTGAGGCAAACGTACTTAATATAGCAACGAGGACTTCACTAGATTGTGACACATCTGTGACGGTGGGCTGACTGGTCTGAGGTGTCTGATAAATATAATGACAGATTATATATATATATATATATAATAATAATATAATAAATACAAAGACCAAAAGAGGGGACTCTTTCTCTCTCTCTCTCTATATATATATATATATGTGTGTGTATACATATAAACATACGTATGTATGCACACACACAGGAAGTGCCTGTCTCGCATTACATCTTTTCTATAAGCAACTTTGTTATATATATATACTTCCGTACGAGCAAGACACGGTCTCCCGACAATTCCCGCATCAAATGGAACAAAACTGTCTAACCCATGCAGGCGTGGAAGATGGACATTAAACGATGATGATGTGTGTGTGTAGAGAGAGAGAGAGAGAGAGAGAGAGAGAGAGAGAGAGGTGAGTGAGAGAGAGAGAGAGTGAGCAAGAGAGAGAGCGAGAGAGAGAGTGAGCAAGAGAGAGAGCGAGAGAGAGGTGAGTGTGAGAGAGAGGAGACAGTGAGCAAGAGAGAGAGAGGTGAGTGTGAGAGAGCGAGAGAGAGGTAAGTGTGAGAGAGCGAGAGAGAGGCGACAGTGAGAGAGAGCGAGTGAGCGAGTGAGAGAGCGAGAGAGTGGTGAGTAATAGAGAGAGCGCGAGAGGTGAGTGAGAGAGAGAGCGCGAGAGGTGAGAGAGAGAGAGCGCGAGAGGTGAGAGAGAGATATATTAAAAAGAAAACAAAAACAAAGATACAACAACAACAACAACAACAACAACAAAACCAATAAATCAGTGTTCCAAATTTTACCGTAATATTCCCCGTTAAGAAGTTCTGTTTCTTCATTGGCAAGAAGAAGCGCTGCATAAGGGCAGTGGGACCAAATGTGAATCGGAACTCGATGTCTTCATGGAAATCAGCACAGAGGTTCCGACAATCAAGACGGTACATTAGTTCAAAGTCACGGCCTGGAAATGGTAGCACACTCTGCTGAAGTTTCACCTTGTCTTTGAGTAGTGTCGACATTTGCTCTGGGATAGAAATGAAGAATATTAAATGATAATTACAGCTCACACCCTGTATGTAAGTTTAGCTGGCCCCACCCACCAGGTTTTTTCTTATACGATACCCCATTCCTATAATGTAGTTCTTGTTACAGTTCACATCTATGTAGGTCTAGCTGACCCCACTACCAGGTTCTATCTTATAGGAGACCCCAGTCCTATCATATTCTTGTTACAACTCACACATCTATGTAGGTCTAGCTGACCCCACTACCAGGTTCTATCTTATAGGAGGCCCCAGTCCTATCATATTCTTGTTACAACTCACACCTCGTATGTAGGTTCAGCTGCCCGCCCCTCACCAGGTTCTATCATGTTCTTCTTGTTATAGTTCACACCTATGTAGGTCTAGCTGACCCCACTACCAGGTTCTATCTTATAGGAGGCCCCAGTCCTATCATATTCTTGTTACAACTCACACCTCGTATGTAGGTTCAGCTGCCCGCCCCTCACCAGGTTCTATCATGTTCTTCTTGTTATAGTTCACACCTATGTAGGTTTAGCTAGTCTCAAATGAAGTTATATCTCATAGGAGATTTCTCAGGTGTTTCAAAGATAGGGATGCTGTTGTTTCACAAAGAAGAACATGAAATGAAAAGCCTTGCTCAAGAACACAACATAAGCTACCTGGTTCAGGAATTGAACCCAATCTCATGATTGTGAAGCCAACACCTTAACCACAAGGCCACACGTTTGTTTGTATATATATATATATGTGGTAAATGTGGTTGGTGTTAGGAAGGGCATCCAGCTGTAGAAAACCCGCCAGACAGTCCTATGCGAGCAAGACAACCACTCTTGCCTCAAGTGGGAAAACTCCCGTCCAAACCCATGCAAGCGTGGAACATGGACGTTAAACGATGATGATGATGATGATGATGATGATATGTATATAAAATTACAAGAAAGGAAGCAGGCTGTGTGGTTACACAGTAAACAATGTTTAAGATGGTAATATAGACGAAACAAGAGAAGAACCCCTCCATCAGCTGTTAACTGCAGATCATAGATGTTTCGGCACTTAAAATATATATATATATCACCTTGATCACTTTGACCGACCAGTCAGTCGGGCGTCCATTCAATGCCGCTGGTCACAGCACACCGTCCATTCCTCTCTGGATTGTGCTTTCCTCATCCTTGTATTCCCAATCGTATTCTTAAAATCGTAACTCCACCCTCGTGGAGGCCTTCCGAGTGGTCGTTTCCGCTCGCGCGGGTACCACTCGACAACTATGCGGGAAGCCTTCCGAGTGGTTGTTTCCGCTCGCAACTGCGGGTCCACCGATTATCAGTGAACCGGGCGACGTGTCCAGCCTATCTGAACTTGCTGCGCATATATTCCGTGATGAAGTCCCTCACGCCGGACTTCTGTCTGATGACTTCGCTCCTGATGTGCTCTCTCAACGAGATTCCCAGCATTGATCTCTCCATGGCTCTTTGAGCCGTTACCAGCGTCTGCTCTTCTTTCTTCGTTGTAGCCCAAGTTTCACTACCATATAACATTGCATGTAAAACTGTGCTATTGAAGAGGTTGGCGTGGGTGGTCTTGTCTAACCTCCCCTTGAGCACATCTCTATATTTAAGCTATATATATAGATACAATATATTAATAAATGGAAATTGTATTTATAAAACCATATTTATTTTATTATACATATTTCAAGAGCAACCAAGGCAAATTATGGTGCGCTTTCATCAGATAAAATACAAATTTGTTTTATAAATAAATATTGACATACCCGGAAAAAAGACAACTTTAACGGTTGGAGCTTCCTGGATCAGTTATAAAAAATTTTAAGCTTGTTGAATCCCAACAAATTAAATATAACCTCTGCATATATATATAAAAAAATAGAGGTGTAACACACGAGAGCAAACATCATGGGCGCTCTATCTCAAAATTATTTTTGAAAAGCATTAGAAATGCGCAACCGGTAAAAACTTAAAACTAAAACTGAATACTAACCAATACTTATTACTAATTTATACTTATTCCTAATTAAACTATTTTTCACTGGGAAAAATTTGTCAGCATTTTCTTTTCCTTTTACTAATATATATAGCTTAAAATGGAGTGAGAATAAGAAGAAAGCAAGAACGGGGGGGGGGGGGGGGGGGGGGGGGGAAGAGTTTTTCTCATCAGTTGTCTACAGGGGGTCCCGGATATTTCCACGCTTTAAAGACAATATAACTACCGCCCAGAGTGTTCAATAACTGAGTAAGTTATTGGGAAAACTGAGGAGGGAGGGAAGGAAAATAAAAGGGAAAAGGGAAGAAAAGAGAAAACAGCAAAATATATATATATATATATATATATATATGTAAGGTGGTCTTGTTGGTAACACAACAAAAAGCACTGTCTACCCTGTCAGATGGTTGTGCAAACACTAAGCTGTATAATTAAAGCAATTAGATATAATTACATTTTAATAAACTCAAACAAATTAATGAAGAAGTGTGAAATTTTTAAATAAAAATAAAATTAGTTAAATTAATTATGATAGAAAGTTAATATCAATAATTGAAATAATTAAATAATTTAAAAAAAATTAAACATTTAAATTATCATTATTATTATTTAAATATAAATTGAACTAATTAAAATCACTTAATTATTCAATGTAAACAGTAGTTTAATTAATTTAATCAGGCAAAATAATAAAACAAATCAAGCAAATATATTTAACCCTTTTCATACCAAACCATGTGAAACCACCTCTGGTTCTGGGATATAAAACTATATTTTAAAGTGTTTATCATCATTATTTTATGTAAGAACCTTTGTTAAGTTATGTTCCAAACACCCCTGGTTCTAGAATATAAAACTTTATTTTTAAGTGTTTATATTTATCTAAAAACCTTCTAACATAATTTTATGTAAGAACCTTTGTTAAGTTATGTTGTGGTTCTCTAGTACAAAACTATTTATATTTATCTAAAAATCTTTCATCATAATTTTATATAAGAATCTGTGTTAAGTTATGTTCCAAACATCAGCTTAACCCTTTTGATACCAAACCACCCCTGGTTCTATGATACAAAACTGTATATTTTAAAGTGTTTATATTTATCTAAAATCTTTCCAATACAATTTAATGTAATAACCTTTGTTAAGCTATATTCCAAACACCACCTTAATCTTTTTGATACCAAACCATCTCTGGTTCTATGACACAAAACTCTGTTTTTAAAGTGTTTATATTAATTTAAAATCTTTCCAATATAATTTTATGTAAGAACCTTTGTTAAGTTATGTTCCAAAGAGCAATTTAATAATGAGAAATCTCTTCAAACTGTTGATTAGTTTCAGAATAATTTTAAAATTATAGGTAGTGTCTTTCATTAGAAATATGGTAACGAAAGGGTTAAAGATATAGGCAGTGTCTTTCACTAGAAATATGGTTATGAAAGGGTTAAATTAAATGTAAATAGGAATAATGAAGCAAGGAGAGGAGACAGCACATTTGTGAGCAGGAGGTGGCACAAAACCAATAGGCTCTGAGGAGCAGAGGCTATTGTAGTAGTGGTAGAAACAGCAGAGAGAGGATTCAGCGTGTCTGTGGGATTGAGGATGGAGTGAAGGTGGCATGAGGCCAGCTTGTCACCTCTGTGGAACAGAACTTGGAATGGAGGTGGTATAAGGCCAGCCAGCCAACCTGTAATCTCTAAGGAGCACAGGCCATGATAGTAGTGGTAGAAATAGCAGAGAAAGGATACAGCATGTCTGTGGGATTGAGGATGGAGTGGAGCTGGCATGAGACCAATGAACCAGCCTGCTACCTCTGTCGAGTGGAGGTGGTGGTGGCTAACCAGCCTGTCTCCTCTGATGAGCAGTAGCTGGAGTGGAGGTGGTATGAAGCCGGCCGGCCCACGACATATGAGGAGCACAGGTTAGAGTGGAGACCAACATGGTATCAGCCAACCAGTCTTTCACCTCCAAGGAGCACAGGACATCGTAGTAGTGGTAGAAAAAGGCAGAGAGAAGATACAGTAATGTCTGTGGACCAGAGCCTGGAGTGGAGGTGGTATGAGATTAGCTAACCAGCCAGTCGCATCTGAGGAACAGAAATTGGGGTGGTATGAGGCCAGCCAACCTTCCACCTCTAAGGAGCAGAGGCCATTGTAGTAGTGGTAGAAAAAGGCAGGGAGAGAGGACACAGCACTTCTGTAAACAGATTGCTGAAGAGGATGGGAGATTACCTGAGAGGACACAGCACTTCTGAAGACAGATTGCTGAAGAGGTTTAAGAAAGTGGGAGGTTAACTGAGAGGACACAGCATTTCTGTAGACAGACTGCTGAAGAGGGTGGGCGATTACCGGAGAGGACACAGCACTTCTGTAGACAACAGACTGCTGAAGAGGTTTAAGAAGGTGGGGGGATTACCGGAGAGGACACAGCACTTCTGAAGAGATTTAAGAAGGTGGGAGGTTAACTGAGAGGACACAGCATTTCTGTAGACAGACTGCTGAAGAGGGTGGGCGATTACCGGAGAGGACACAGCACTTCTGTAGACAACAGACTGCTGAAGAGGTTTAAGAAGGTGGGGGGATTACCTGAGAGGACACAGCACTTCTGAAGAGGTTTAAGGTAGGGAGATTACCGGAGAGGACACAGCACTTCTGAAGACAACAGACTGCTGAAGAGGGATAAGAAGGTGGGGAGATTACCTGTTATTTTCTCTCGTATTTGGACAACTGGTTTGCTCAACACATTGGAGCAACGTGCATGCATGTTACTCCCGAGGATCTCTTCCACGTATGTGTGCAACTCCTACAGTGGGCCAGTGACAAAAACAAAGATACAAGTTATGTTGTTGTCTAGAGCCCAGTGTTGTTGTCATTGTTGTTGTTATTCTGGTTCTATAGTTGTTGTTGTGTAGCCCCAGGTCAAAGCCTGGTGGAGCTCACTCAAGTGATTTTCTGTTGGTTGTAGTTCTAGAGCCACAAAATAAAACACCCAGTCCACTCTGTAAAGCGGTAGTGCTGGTGCCATGATAAAACACACCCAGTCTACTCTGTAAAGCGGTAGTGTTGGTGTCATGATAAAACACACCCAGTCTACTCTGTAAAGCGGTAGTGCTGGTGCCATGATAAATCCCACCCAGTACACACTGTAAAGTGGTAGTGCTGGTGTCAAGACAAAAGCACCCTGTCCACTCTGTAAAGTGGTAGTGTTGGTGTCATGACAAAAGCACCCTGTCCACTTTGTAAAGTGATAATGCTAGTGTCATGATAAAATACACCCAGTACACTTTGTAAAGTGGTAGTGCTGGTGTCATGATAAAATACACCCTGTCCACTCTGTAAAGTGGTAATGCTGGTGTCATGATAAAATACACCCAGTAGACTTTGTAAAGTGGTAGTGCTGGTGTCATGATAAAATACACCCTGTCCACTCTGTAAAGTGGTAATGCTGGTGTCATGATAAAATACACCCAGTACACTTTGTAAAGTGGTAGTGCTGGTGTCATGATAAAATACACCCTGTCCACTCTGTAAAGTGGTAATGCTGGTGTCATGATAAAATACACCCAGTACACTTTGTAAAGTGGTAGTGCTGGTGTCATGATAAAATACACCCTGTCCACTCTGTAAAGTGGTAATGCTGGTGTCATGATAAAATACACCCAGTACACTTTGTAAAGTGGTAGTGCTGGTGTCATGATAAAATACATCCAGTACACTTTGTAACCAACGCATGTTTACACGGAGGGGCAGATGTATGATAAGTGGTGGTGGTGGTGATGACGATGGCGGTGATAGAGATGATGAGGATGGTGGAGATGGAGATGATGATGATAATTTCTAACACCAACAGCAGCAAGTGCAACAACAACAGCAGCAACAACAACAGCAACACCATGCAGTGTCAAATTATTTAAAAAACAACAACAAAATAAATAAATAAAGGTAAAATAGGCAACAACAACAAGTAGAAAAAGAGAACTGGTGTGTGCTGGGGGGGGAGGGAGGAGGCAGACAGTGAACAGAAAATAAACAAAATATAAATAACAATAAAAAACAAAAAAAAAACAAAAAAAAAAAACAGCCAGGCTAAATTGTTACTTTTTTTTTGGTTGGAGTGGTTGTGATGGTATGTACACCTTTGACCTCTCCTTTCATCTAGCTACTGCTACTATCAACAACACCACTGCCAGCCACCTTTGAAGCAATTATAAAAGGTCAGGTGACATTAGCTCAGGGTCAGGTCAGGTGGGAGAGAGGAATAGAAAACTATCTTGATCTCTTAACATCCTGTAATGATTTAGCAGAAAATATCTAAAAAAAAAACAGGTTTGTTAATTCAAATGTTTATAGCATCTTTACTAGTGGACAAGATTGCTGCGAACATTTGCAGTATTATCTCTTAACATCCTATAATGATTTATAAAAAACAGGTTTAATTAATCATCATCGTTAAACGTCCATCTTCTACACTAGTATGGGTTACACGGGAAATGTCCCACTTAAGGCAAGATTGGTCGGGTGACCGTGTCTCGCTCGTATAGGACTATCTGGCAGGTTTTCTTCGGCTGGATGCCCTTCCTAACACCAACCACATTTACAGTGTGGACTGGGAGCTTTTTACCAGGTTACCTACACGGCCACATTACAGCGTGGATTGTTTTTTTGTCGTGACACCTACACGACCTCATTAGTTTGGACTGGATGTTTATAGCATCTTTAATAGTGGACAGAGTGTTGTAAACATTTGCAGTATTATCTCTTAACATGTAATGATTTAGCAGAAAATATCTAAAAACAGGTTTGTTAATTTAAATGTTTATAGTATCTTTACTAATGGACAGAATGTTCAAACATTTGCAGCATTATTTCTTAACATCTTGGATTGGTGGATTGGCAGTATTGGTAGAGGGTCGGACGCCTTGCTTTGACGCATAGAGTTACGGCCCTTGCCATTCTGAGTTCAAATCCCGCCAAGGTTAACTTTGCCTTTCATCCTTGCGGGGTCGATAAAATAAAGTACCAGTAATACACTGGGTTATTGCTGGCCTTGTGCCTAACGTAGAAACAATTATTTCTTAACATCTTGTAGAAAATATCTAAAAACATGTTTGTTAATTCAATTATTCATAGTATCTTTAGACAGATTGTTTTTAAAATTTAGAGTATTAGAGTGAAGACTTTAATATCTAAACTGTAATGCAGTCATAGTGTTGTTTTGTACTTTTCAAGAATGCGTTGCTAATGTGGTTTCATGCAGTACAGGATGGTTAATTCGAATGTATATAGTATCTTTACTGGTGGACAGATTGTTGTGAACATTTGTAGTATTACAGTAAACACTTTAAATATTTAACCCTTTCGCATTTACATTACTCTATATTTACTATTGTATTTTTGTGGTAAAGGCTTTATCTTACATAATATCGGCTTAACCCTCTAGCATTTAAACCGGCCGTATCCGGCCAGAATTCTCTTACCTCTTTCTGTTCAACCCACCCGTAACCAGCCACTCATACTGATGTTAATGTAGTGTTCTCAAAATAAATAGTAACATCAAAATCTTGTAGATTCCATATTATATAAGATGATTATGTAAGGTAAAACCTTTACTATGAAAATATAATAGTAGAGTAATGTAAATGCTAAAGGGTTAATGTGATGCAATCATAGTGCTGTTTTGTACCTTTCAAGAATGTCTCACTAATATGGTTTCATGTGGTACAGGATGGTTAAGAGTTAAACCAAGGACCTGGTTCGACGGTCTAAATGCCTACAACAGTGTGGTGGACTTTGTTAAAGAGATACAAGGGCTCCAGCAATGGTGATGATATCTGGGTGGATGGTGGTAGTTGCTGTACTGGCAAGTGGCTAAGGTGAGAGGTGAGAGGTCAAAGGTGAGATGTCGGCTGCTTACCTGTCATATACAAATCCATGTTCCCCATCCCTCGACACACAGAACCCGTACACCGACCAACCATATTTCGGCAAAGGGTTGACTCAAGATGGCCGTGAAGATCCTGGACAGTAGTAGCAACAGTAATAGTAGTAGTAGTATTGGTTGTGGTGGTGGTAGTGGTGGGAGAGAATAATTGGTTGTGTTATAGATAACATCAGAGAGTGAGTGAGAGTGAAAGGAAGTAGAAGAGAAGAGGGAAAGAGAGAGAGAGGAGAGAGATAGACAAAGAAAGAGAGGAGAGAGATAGACAAAGAAAGAGAAGAGAGAGAAATATATATAGAGAGAGATGAAGATGGATACAGAAATAGAGATAGTCAAATAGATAGAGAGAGAGAATACCTTACCTTCTTATAGTTATTCAACATGAGCATGTCGGGGTGGAATGGTCGATCAAACTCATCAACCACCATGGCGAGCCGATGGATTTCTTCGTTGAGGGCACTACCCACCTTCAGTGACAGACAGACAGATGGGCAGGAAGAGAGAGAGAGAGAAAGAGAAGACAATTAATTAACTACATCAAATCAGTTTGATTGGTCATCGATTTACAACTGGGGTACATTGAAGGCTGTAATTTACAGGAGATGCTAGTAACCCTTTAATAATAATAATAATAATAATAATAATAATGAAATTATTGTGTACAGTGCTCAGGTGCACTACAACTCATCAAAGGTGCATGTATAGTACATAGAATAATGTACAAATGTCAGGAAAATGAACAGTGTATGAGTCATGATATAATAATAATAACAATAATGAAATATTGTGTACAGTGCCCAGGTGCACCACAACTCATCAAAAAAGTGCATGTACAGTACATAGGGCAAACCACCCTGAAATTGCCCCTGGTTCTACAGGGTGTACCAAAAAGGCTATATTTATTAACCTTTCGTATTTAAACTGGATGTATCTGGCCATAATTCTCTCACCTCTTTCTGTTTAAGCCGGCCATAGTCAGCCACTCATACTGAAGTTAAAGTATTGTTCTCAAAATAAATAATACTAAAATCTCATAGATTCGATATTGTGAGGTAATGACTTTACTTTATGGAAGGTAAGCTAAAAAAAAAAGCAAAAAAGCCCCACCTTGCGCTCAACATTGTCGACCATGTCTTTGATTTTCTCCTTGATATCAGCTGTGACGATCTTCATCTGTTTCTCCATATAGGCTAACTCTTCACTTTTCTCCTGGAAGATCTTTGTTTGATCATCTCTGAAGATGGCAATACAGTAAGACGACACATACAGACATATGTGATAACAAGGGTGATGAGCGTGCACGATGATAGCGATGATGAAGAGGGAGCAAGGAAAAAAAAAAGAAACAACATGAGGACAAAGTCTTTGCAAGAAAATAAAAATTAAAAATAAACATCTTAACCCTTCAGCATTTAAACTGGCCATATCTGGCCAGAATTCTATCACCTCTTTCTGTTCAAACCATCTGTAACCAGCCACTTTTATTTATGTTAAGGTAGTGTTCTCAAAATAAATAATATCAAAATCTCTTTGATATTGTGTGAGAATTGTGTGAGGTAAAGCCTTTACCATGAAAATACAATAGTAAATATAGAGTTATGTAAATGCTAAAGGGTTAAGCAAGTTACATGCAAAATAAACACAATTTCATCAACATAAATACAACTACTTCTTTAGTTTCTTTAGCTCACCATGGAACCTTGGGTGACAAGAGATCCCTATTTCACAAGGTTGCAAGCCTTGTTCAAAGGCCAGCTCCCATTCAAGGTATCATCTGTTCCTTGTTTCTGTAGCAATTTTGAATAATGGACGTATGGTAAGGTTGCTAGACTCATATACCATCTGAACACAGACTGAAAACTAACCTAGGTTTTTGAAGTTACAGTGGGATAGGGGTCTGTATCCTTGGATAAGGGCCCACTTTAGGTAGTCAGCCAGAGCTAGCTGAACCTGGGGACTCAAATCATTTCACTCTATTTTCAAAGGAACATCAGATAAAGTTATGTCCAGTTTTGAAATAATGTTTCTTTAAATTTTGGGTAATGGTATATCTGGGATTGTAAATAACGTTACTTCAAATCCTTTCATTTTATTTAAAAAAAAAAAACATTAGATAATATTATGTCCAGTATTGAAATAACATTTCTTTAAATCCCTTCACACTATTTTCACTACAACTACTAGCTGTATTTCAGTGACTCAGTAAGAATCACATCAACCATCACTACAACACCACCACAATTACAGCCATCACTACAACAACCATAACAACCAACAAAACCACAACAATCATAACAACCAACACCACCACCAACCATCACCACCGCCACACCACCACAATCACAAAAAACACAGCCATCACAACCACCATCAATATTACAAATAGATATTAGACATTGAACAATATGAAGGAGCAACAAAAAAACTAGATTAGGCATGTTAGAGGTGGGGGGGGGGAGGAAGGGCTTGTGTAAGGACTTGATAACTGTAGGGGGCGGGGAGGAGCTGTGATGTTGTTGGGGATACTCTCAAGTCTTGAATAATCGTCCTCCCCCGCTTATTAATTTTTCAGAATGCCCTCCCTTCTATTAAATTTTGCTAATCTATCTCCAGCAAAATTGTATTGTAAGTGATTCATATTGATACAGCAACTGAAGAATCTAATAATAATAATTTTATTTTACATCAAAAGAAATATTATATATGACAAAAAAAGAAAAAAAAAATTACAAGAAATCCCCTATTTATAAACATACGCTACTATACAATTAACGATTTCCTCTCCCTTCGTTAATAAGAATTTAAGCATTATTTGGGACCTGAGAGTAATTGATATAATATAGAACGGGATGGAAAGGGACTGATGTTGTTTAGGTTGGGGACTGGGGTGACTGTTATAAATATATCCTGGCCGTTTAGGTACCAACTGTTCGTTGACCCCTCATAAGGGCTGCTTGCTGTCTTTCATTCCTCCTTCGGTCAAGCGTTATTAATCTACGCTACAGCAATCTAGGCAGGGAAGGTGAGAATGTACTGGCTGCAGAAAAAAACGTGCAAACACTGCACACTACGTGCTTTCACTACACACTACATGCATGCATTGCACACTACGTGTGCAGTCACTGCACTGCACACAACTGAAAGAGAAGAAGAATAAGTGCCGACAGTGTAGACCTGCGTAGTAAGCTTCTCTGGTGGACATCTTCCATGACAGTACGGAGGTGGCTGTTGATGTGGTTGCCTCGTTCTGTGTGGAGTTCAAACTTGGTCTTCACAGCAGATTTAGAGATACATTCCTGCAAGGAGAGAGATAGATAGAAACAGTTAGCAAGGGAGAGAGAGAGAGAGAAACAGTTAGCAAGGAAAAGAGAGAGAGAGAGAGATAGATAGAAAGAGTTAGCAAGGAAAAGAGAGAGAGAGAGATAGATAGAAACAGTTAGCAAGGAAAAGAGAGAGAGAGAGATAGATAGAAACAGTTAGCGAGAGAGAGAGAGAGTATATAGAGATAGTTAGTGAGGGAGAGAAAGAGTATAGAGAGACAGTTAGTGAGGGAGTGAAAGAGTATAGAGAGACAGTTAGTGAGGGAGTGAAAGAGTATAGAGAGACAGTGAGGGAGTGAAAGAGTATAGAGAGACAGTTAGTGAGGGAGAGAAAGAGTATAGAGAGATAGTTAGTGAGGGAGAGAAAGAGTATAGAGAGACAGTGAGGGAGTGAAAGAGTATAGAGAGACAGTTAGTGAGGGAGAGAAAGAGTATAGAGAGATAGTTAGTGAGGGAGAGAAAGAGTACATAGAGATAGTTAGTGAGGGAGAGAAAGAGTATAGAGAGACAGTTAGTGAGGGAGTGAAAGAGTATAGAGAGACAGTTAGTGAGGGAGTGAAAGAGTATAGAGAGACAGTGAGGGAGTGAAAGAGTATAGAGAGACAGTTAGTGAGGGAGAGAAAGAGTATAGAGAGACAGTTAGTGAGGGAGAGAAAGAGTATAGAGAGACAGTTAGTGAGGGAGTGAAAGAGTATAGAGAGACAGTGAGGGAGTGAAAGAGTATAGAGAGACAGTTAGTGAGGGAGAGAAAGAGTATAGAGAGACAGTGAGGGAGTGAAAGAGTATAGAGAGACAGTTAGTGAGGGAGAGAAAGAGTATAGAGAGACAGTTAGTGAGGGAGAGAAAGAGTATAGAGAGACAGTTAGTGAGGGAGAGAAAGAGTATAGAGAGACAGTTAGTGAGGGAGTGAAAGAGTATAGAGAGACAGTTAGTGAGGGAGTGAAAGAGTATAGAGAGACAGTGAGGGAGTGAAAGAGTATAGAGAGACAGTTAGTGAGGGAGAGAAAGAGTATAGAGAGACAGTTAGTGAGGGAGAGAAAGAGTATAGAGAGACAGTTAGTGAGGGAGTGAAAGAGTATAGAGAGACAGTGAGGGAGTGAAAGAGTATAGAGAGACAGTTAGTGAGGGAGAGAAAGAGTATAGAGAGACAGTTAGTGAGGGAGTGAAAGAGTATAGAGAGACAGTTAGTGAGGGAGTGAAAGAGTATAGAGAGACAGTGAGGGAGTGAAAGAGTATAGAGAGACAGTTAGTGAGGGAGAGAAAGAGTATAGAGAGACAGTGAGGGAGTGAAAGAGTATAGAGAGACAGTTAGTGAGGGAGAGAAAGAGTATAGAGAGACAGTTAGTGAGGGAGAGAAAGAGTATAGAGAGACAGTTAGTGAGGGAGTGAAAGAGTATAGAGAGACAGTTAGTGAGGGAGAGAAAGAGTATAGAGAGACAGTTAGTGAGGGAGTGAAAGAGTATAGAGAGACAGTTAGTGAGGGAGTGAAAGAGTATAGAGAGACAGTGAGGGAGTGAAAGAGTATAGAGAGACAGTTAGTGAGGGAGAGAAAGAGTATAGAGAGACAGTGAGGGAGTGAAAGAGTATAGAGAGACAGTTAGTGAGGGAGAGAAAGAGTATAGAGAGACAGTTAGTGAGGGAGAGAAAGAGTATAGAGAGACAGTTAGTGAGGGAGAGAAAGAGTATAGAGAGACAGTTAGTGAGGGAGTGAAAGAGTATAGAGAGACAGTGAGGGAGTGAAAGAGTATAGAGAGACAGTTAGTGAGGGAGAGAAAGAGTATAGAGAGACAGTGAGGGAGTGAAAGAGTATAGAGAGACAGTTAGTGAGGGAGAGAAAGAGTATAGAGAGACAGTTAGTGAGGGAGAGAAAGAGTATAGAGAGACAGTTAGTGAGGGAGAGAAAGAGTATAGAGAGACAGTTAGTGAGGGAGTGAAAGAGTATAGAGAGACAGTTAGTGAGGGAGTGAAAGAGTATAGAGAGACAGTGAGGGAGTGAAAGAGTATAGAGAGACAGTTAGTGAGGGAGAGAAAGAGTATAGAGAGACAGTTAGTGAGGGAGAGAAAGAGTATAGAGAGACAGTTAGTGAGGGAGTGAAAGAGTATAGAGAGACAGTGAGGGAGTGAAAGAGTATAGAGAGACAGTTAGTGAGGGAGAGAAAGAGTATAGAGAGACAGTGAGGGAGTGAAAGAGTATAGAGAGACAGTTAGTGAGGGAGAGAAAGAGTATAGAGAGACAGTTAGTGAGGGAGAGAAAGAGTATAGAGAGACAGTTAGTGAGGGAGAGAAAGAGTATAGAGAGACAGTTAGTGAGGGAGTGAAAGAGTATAGAGAGACAGTGAGGGAGTGAAAGAGTATAGAGAGACAGTTAGTGAGGGAGAGAAAGAGTATAGAGAGACAGTTAGTGAGGGAGAGAAAGAGTATATAGAGACAGTTAGTGAGGGAGAGAGGGGATAGTTAGTGAGGGAGAGAGGGGATAGCTAGTGAGGGGGAGAAAGAGTATATAGAGATAGTGAGAGAGAGGGAGATAGATGCAGTCAATGAAGAAGAAAGATAGAAGTTCATGAGGGAGATAGACAGAGACAGTGGGGAAGAGGGATAAAGAGAGAAAGAGAGACAGCTTGTGGGGAAGATAGAGAGATATGTATAGATAAACAATTGTTTTTACTTTTGGCACAAGGCCAGCAATTACCCAGTACATTACTGGTACTTTATTTTATCGACCCCGTAAGGATGAAAGGCAAAGTCAACCTCGGCGGGATTTGAACTCAGAATGGCAAGGGCCGTAACTCTATGCATCAAAGCATGGCGTCCAATCCTCTACCGATACTGCCAGTTCACCGCCCTTGTATAGATAAATAATAAGTGACAGAAAGAGATAGTGAGTGGTAGAGAGAGAGAGTGGTAGAGATAGTGAGTGGTAGAGAGAGAGAGTGGTAGAGAGAGAGAGTGGTAGAGAGAGAGAGTGAAAGACAAAGTTAGTTAGTAGGGGATAGAGTGGTAGAGAGATATCGATATATAGATAGATAATTGTTTCTACTTTAGGCACAAGGCCAGCAATTACCCAGTGCATTACTGGTACTTTATTTTATCAGATCGTAAAGGGACGTAACTATGCTGGAAAGCATGGCGTCCGACCCTCTACCGATACTGCCAATCCGCCTATATAGATAGATAATGATAGAGAGAGAGAAATCAATAGATAGAGAGAATGAGTCGTAGAGAGATAGAGAGACGTAGGGTTAAACAAGAACAACAACTCCAAATTACAGGTGAAATCAGGTGTTAAGTAGTAAAGTGAAGGTTAATTAAACTTACCTCAAACGTTCGTTCAAAGTTTGCAAATTCAAACAAGCGAACTTGAAAACCTTCCTGTAAGGCACCAACTGAAAGGAAAGGAGATAAGATTTACAGCTTACACCAGTGATTGGAGTGAGGATGGTCACAATTGGAGCACCATTACCACCATCATCACTGTTTAACGTCCATTTTTCCATGTTACCCTCCAACCATAACCACCTCCAAAAGATGTATAGTAATATATCATTATAAAATATGTATTGGGGTTGATATATTTTAAATTGTCAAACACCCACGATAGTTATGAACAGGTGGGTGTGGCTAAGAGATGTCTTGTGCCATAGTTATGAACAGGTAAATGCAACAGCTCTGAATAGGTAGGTGTGGCTAAAGTTGTCGTAGAGGTGGTGTATGCTATAGTTATGAATAAGTAGGTGTGGCTAAAGTTGTCGTAGAGGTGGTGTATGGCTATAGTTATGAATATGTAGGTGTGGCTAAAGTTGTCGTAGAGGTGGTGTATGGCTATAGTTATGAATATGTAGGTGGCTAAAGTTGTCGTAGAGGTGGTGTATGGCTATAGTTATGAATAGGTAGGTGTGGCTAAAGTTGTCGTAGAGGTGGTGTATGGCTATAGTTATGAATATGTAGGTGTGGCTAAAGTTGTCGTAGAAGTGGTGTATGGCTATAGTTATGAATATGTAGGTGTGGCTAAAGTTGTCGTAGAGGTGGTGTATGGCTATAGTTATGAATATGTAGGTGTGGCTAAAGTTGTCGTAGAAGTGGTGTATGGCTATAGTTATGAATAAGTAGGTGTGGCTAAAGTACAACAGCTCTGAATAGACAGGTGTGGCTAACATATAGCTCTGAACAGGTAGGTGTGGCTAAAGTTGTCCTAGAGGTGGTGCATACTATAGCTATGAATATGTAGGTGTGGCTAAAGTTGTCCTAGAGGTGGTGCATGATATAGCTATGAATATGTAGGTGTGGCTAAAGTTGTCCTAGAGGTGGTGTATGCTATAGCTATGAATATGTAGGTGTGGCTAAAGTTGTCCTAGAGGTGGTGCATGCTATAGCTATGAATAAGTAGGTGTGGTTAAAGTACAACAGCTCTGAATAGGTAGGTGTCGCTAAAGTTGTCCTAGAGGTGGTGTATGCTATAGTTATGAATATGTAGGTATGGCTAAAGTTGTCCTAGAGGTGGTGCATGCTATAGTTATGAATATGTAGGTATGGCTAAAGTTGTCCTAGAGGTGGTGCATGCTATAGCTATGAATAAGTAGGTGTGGTTAAAGTACAACAGCTCTGAATAGGTAGGTGTCGCTAAAGTCAGTAGAGACTTACCTGGTGTTGGCGTTCCCTTATCTTCATGTAACCGGGACATTAAGGCTTCTCGTGCTGACACAAAGAACACCCGGGTTTCGGCATCTTCTGGTCGCACTACATTCAGTTCTTTACCAAGAAATTGGACATTGCGTTCCATGTGTTGTTTTCTCACCTGAAATTAATTACAAAACACAACACACCTGAATTAATTATTCCACAACACAGCAACAACCCGAGTGTAGTTTGAAGTGCAACATATGCACATACACACACATATATATATATAATCAGTAGCTAGGACATTCATATGCACATACATATATATAAACACACATACATATATATATATATATATATAATCAGTAGCTAGGACATTCATATGCACATATATATATATATATGGAGGCACATGGTTTAGTGGTTAGAGCATTGGCCTTGCAATCGAAAGGTTGTGAGTTCAATTCTCAGACCGGGTGGTGTTGTTTCCTTGAGCAAGACACTTTATTTCACATTGCTCCAGTTTACTTAGCTGTAGAAATGAGATGATAGGGACTGGGGTCCCTATCATTCCACTGCAAAGTGGTCGAGGAGGTGCCACGGCAAAAAAGCACCCAGTCCACACTGTAAAGTGGATGTGTAGGCGCCACGGAAAAAAAGCACCCACAACTCACTGTAAATGAGGTTGGTGTTAGGAAGGGCATCCAGCTGTAGAAATCAAGCCAGAATCAGTTCCCGTCCCACCCTTGCAAGCAGGCAAAAGCGGACGTAAAATGATGATGATGATGATATATATTTATTTCACATTGCTCTATGTGCCTGGATTTGTGACCGGTAGATAGTATTAGCAAATGGAAAGACCAATGGAAACATTGTTTCCTCGGTCCGATTTGACAAGCTCCACTCCACTTGTTAAGCGAATGAGGTCTGGGATCTTGTCGATCAAATCTCTCTCTCTCTCTCTCTCTCTCTCTATATATATATAGTCCAGTCAAACAACCTCTCTAGTGCTGGTGGCACGAATAAAAGCGCCCAGTCCATGCTGTAAAGTGGTGTGGTGATAGGCACAACATATCAAAAAATGATAGGCACAACATACAAATATAGTGATGATGATAATATGATACATATGTAATACGTACAGCCTCTATATCTTCCTCTATTGCTGAGATATCCCATCTGTTTTGTAAGATAAATATATTCGGTTTGGACAATTTGGAGTTTACTTTGTGGAAAAAATTCTTTTCCTGGAATTAAAAAACAAAACAAAAAAAAAACCATCAATTTTCAGAATATTTTTTGATGATGATGATGGTAATGGTCGTGGTAAATGTAGTGATGGTAGTAATGGTAATGACAAAGGTAGTAGTGGGGATAGTGATGGTGGTGATAATCGTCATACAGGTTCACAATTTTTATCAGAAATTCTGAAAACTGAACATTTTTTTCCAAGTTGCCATCTGCACACCAAAGCTTGCGTTTGGCGCCAAACTTAACCTGAGACGATCCACATTCAACCGAGATCACACAGTTGTATCTCAGTGCACCTACCATGTCGCCTCTGCTGCTCATGGAGATTTTGTTTATTTTTTGCTGATTTTCTTTTTTTTTTTACTTTAACCCTTTAATGTTCAAACTGGCCAAAACCGGCCAGAATTCTCTACCTTTTTCTGTTGAAACTGGCTGTAACTGGTCACTCAAACTGATGTTAAGTTATTGTTCTCAAAATAAATACTTTCAAAATCTCATAGATTCGATATTATGTGAGATAATTATGTGAGGTAAAGCCTTTACCATGAAAATATAATAGTATATATAGAGTAATGTGAATGCTAAAGGATTAAAGACTGTGAAAATGTGAAAAAGAGTTGCAGATTCTGCTATGGTTAACAGAAGCAGATAAGGAAGCGCCTGTCATAATCAATAGCACAGAAGCTTGATCGTGATATATCTGTGCGATGTCTTACTGAAAATTATGGTGTGGGAACTATCACCACGTACAACCTAAAAACTTTAAAATCTATGCTAAAAATCTTCCAATCCCAAATCCCAAAAGTGTCTGGTCCCAAGGTTTTCGGATAAGAGCTTGTGAACCTGTAATGGATGTGGGGGTGATGGTAGTGGCCGTGATGGTCATGGTTAAGGACAATAGTAGTGGCACTGATTATGGTGATGGTGGTTATGAATGTAGGGACGGTGGTAGGAGTAATGGTGATGGCAGTAATGATGGTGGCAGTGGCTGTGACTGCCATGGTAATAATAGTGCTGGTGATGATAGTGGTAGTGATGATGATAATGATAGTAGTAATGGTAGTTATCACAATAGTAGTAAGAGGGAGTACTCACGGTTTGCATAAGTGTTGACTCAGCGTTGGCAACCAGAACAAAGACATCTGCATCTAAACAGTGAGCATCAATCCAGTTGTCAAGATCAGGTGATACATCAATACCGGGGCTGATTGATAGATATTGATAGATAGATATTAATAGATAGATAGACAGACAGATAATATAATACATGTTTATGTATAATACATGTTTATATATAATACATGTTTATGTATAATACGTTTATATATAATACATGTTTATGTATAATACATGTTTATGTATAATACATGTTTATGTATAATATATGTTTATGTATAATACATGTTTATGTATAATACATGTTTATGTATAATACATGTTTATGTATAATACATGTTTATGTATAATACATGTTTATGTATAATACATGTTTATGTATAATACATGTTTATGTATAATACATGTTTATGTATAATATATGTTTATATATAATACATGTTTATGTATAATACATGTTTATGTATAATACATGTTTATGTATAATATATATTCATATATAATATATTTATGTATAATATTCAATATGTTCATGTATAATATATATATTTATGTATAATATACAATATGTTTATGTATAATATACAATATATTTATGTATAATACATATATTTATGTATCATATTCAATATGTCTATGTATCATATTCAATATGTCTATGTATAATATTCAATATGTCTATGTATAATATACAACAGGTTTATGTATAATATTCAATATATTTATGTATAATATTCAATATGTCTATGTATAATATTCAATATATTTATGTATAATATTCAATATGTCTATGTATAATATTCAATATATTTATGTATAATATACAACAGGTTTATGTATAATGTGAAGTCGCGTGACTTTGTGGTTAGGATATTTGGCTCACAATCCTGGCCACCTCCTACTACACCACACCACACCCTACCTACACAAAGACTCTCCATTCTTACCTGTCAAGTAGCACCACATCTTCTTTGAGCAATCGACACTTATCTTTGGGCCAAAGTATCCGTATCAATGCATTGTTGTCCAGTTTCATGTTACTGAGGGCATGGGCTAATTGTTTGATGTCCTAGAGAGACAGAGAAAGAGTTTTATATATATATATGAGAGAGAGAGAGAGTTATATATAGAGAGACAGAGAGTAAAGATAGAGAGAAAGTTTTATATATATATAGGAGACAGAGTGGAGAGAGAGTTTTATATATATAGGAGACAAAGAGGGGAGAAAGAGAGAGTTATATATATGTATATATATATATATCTAGGAGACAGAGAGTGTAAAGGGAGATATATATATATTGATCCGGAATTATTGCCAGTGTCCGACGAACCTGCAGTTCTAGAATCAGACAGATCAATACAATGATCGCGTCTCGAGCTGTCTGCCGGCGAAACAATTGTAACACAATAGATTGAGTCCAGATGCATCACTGATTTTTCGTTTTATATTATATATATATGAGACATAGAGTGTAAAGGGAGAGAGAGAGTTATATAGAGAGAGACAGTAAAGGTATCGAGAGCATGAGCTAGTTGTCTAATGTTCTACTAAGAGAGAGTTAGGGTTAGGGTTAGTTCATGTTGCTCCTTCAACCTGGAGTTGCGACTGATAGATAGTGCTAGCAATTGGAAAGACCAACGGAAACATTGTTTCCTCGGTCCGATATATATATATATATATAAAGAGGAAGAGAGAGAGTAAAGGTATCGAGAGAGAGAGAGAGAGAGAGTAAAGGTATCGAGAGAGAGAGAGAGAGAGACAGTAAAGGTATCGAGAGCATGAGCTAGTTGTTTAATGTCCTACAGAGTGAGAGTAAAGGAGGAGGAGAAAACAGGATTAATAACAAACAGTGAGACAAAAAAAACAAGAGGAAGGACGAGTAGATAGGTAGAGAGGAGTGAGAGAGGTGGAGTGGAGTGAGAGAAGAGAGGTGGAGTGAGAGAAGAGAGGTGGAGTGAGAGAAGAGAGGTGGAGTGGAGAGAGAAGAGAGGTGGAGTGGAGAGAGGTGGAGTGGAGAGAGAGAAAAGGTTGAGTGGAGAGAGAGAAAAGGTTGAGTGGAGAGAGAGAAAAGGTTGAGTGGAGAGAGGGGAGAGTGAGAGTAGAGAAGTGGAGTGAGAACGAGAGTAGAGAAGTGGAGTGAGAGTGCAAACTTACATTGATACTCTTGGGTGTGTCTGAGTCATCGGTGAGTAAGACTGCTTCATTAGAGTCAGAACCTTCAACCTGAAGGAAACAGTTGGTGGTGTGTCCTATACCACTGGGAAGGATCTTATCCCTTAACATGGCGTTTATCACAGTACTTTTACCATTTGATGTCCTGTAAATATATAATGTTACAATGAATACATGCGGAGTAAGGTTGAAAAGTTTTGTGGGTCACCAGGAACCTCTCCTTGCGATTGTCAAGAGGAGGAAATTGGTGTAATTTGGCCACATCACATGACATGACAGCACGTGCAAGACCATCATTGAAGGTGACTGTAAGAGGGGACGCCAATGCAAAAACTGGTTGGACAATGTCAAAGAATGGACACACATGACTACACCAGATTTGTTGATGGCCACCGTTGATAGATGGTTATTTTCTACATTTAGTTTCAAATTTCTGTCTGGAAAAGTTGATATGTATCTATATATATAAAACTGAGGATGTGTGTGTGTCTGTC
This sequence comes from Eledone cirrhosa, assembly GCA_964016885.1. Lineage (NCBI taxonomy): Eukaryota > Metazoa > Mollusca > Cephalopoda > Octopoda > Eledonidae > Eledone > Eledone cirrhosa. The sequence continues at coordinate 59,613 of CAXHJY010001737.1, forward strand.
TCTGTGTGCGTGAGTTTGAATCCCTAAAACTCGAGAAGTACCCAACCGATTTTTTTCAAACTTTACATGTTTCAGGGAGTGTTATCCACATAAAATTCAACTTTTTGATCCCCTAGGTGAAAAACTGTGTTTTTCCAGCGTTTTAGGGTTTTTTGAGGCGTTACGCCAGACCGATTTCCTTAAAATTCTAACTATGTATTAGTCAGTCTCTTTTTCATACCATCGCATTAGGTGAAAACCTGCATTTTTCCTGCTTCATCGAGGAAAATCTTAAAGATTATCCAGCCATCAGAGTATTCGGGTTATTTTCTTTACATATTGTCCAGGCTTGCAGTTTTTCCACGGTTAGGTCTGTTGGCGGCCCGCGTTCCAAAATACCTTATCTTGTGCAACGCCAGGTACCACTGCTAGTTATATATATAAACAAAATTAGTTTTGCTCTAACATAGCGGATAAGTAAATGCATTTGTGAGTCTATCTATATATATACATATATATCGAAATGTGTTAATTAGCTGCCCCGGTTTATAAACGGGGTTTGGAGTTCTGCCTATTTCTCAGACATAAAATAGGTGGAGTCGATTCATGTTCAGATTGCTTTATAGTCGAGTATATACACTAAGTGGTAAAGTCATAACTTACCGTCTAAAAAAGACCACTTACATGTGGTCCCTGGACAAGGATAAGACCTTACAATCTTGAACTCAACACCCTAACCACTAGGCCACACAGCACAGATAAGTAGTAACATCATAATTTACACACTGTCCCACCTGGTCAAGGAATTGAGCCCAATACCCTAACCATTAGGCCACACAACATAGACAAGTGGTAAAGGCATAATTTACAGTGCCCCACCTGGTCAAGGAATTGAGCCCAATACCCTAATCATTAGGTCACACAACATAGACAAGTGGTAAAGCCATAATTTACAGTGCCCCACCTGGTCAAGGAATTGAGCCCAATACCCTAACCATTAGGCCACAGAACATAGACGAGTGCTCACATCATAATTTACAGTGCCCCACCTGGTCAAGGAATTGAGCCCAATACCCTAACCATTAGGCCACAGAACATAGACGAGTGCTAACATCATAATTTACAGTGCCCCACCTGATCAAGGAATTGAGCCCAATACCCTAACCATTAGGCCACAGAACATAGACGAGTGCTAACATCATAATTTACAGTGCCCCACCTGGTCAAGGAATTGAGCCCAATACCCTAACCATTAGGCCACACAACATAGACAAGTGGTAACATCATAATTTACAGTGCCCCACCTGGTCAAGGAATTGAGCCCAATACCCTAACCATTAGGCCACACAACATAGACAAGTGGTAACATCATAATTTACACTGTCCCACCTGGTCAAGGAATTGAGCCCCACACCCTAACCATTAGGCCACAGAACATAGGCAAGTGCTAACATCATAATTTACACACTCTCCCACCTGGTCAAGGAATTGAGCCCCACACCCTAACCATTAGGCCACAGAACATAGACAAGTGCTAACATCATAATTTACACACTGTCCCACCTGGACAAGGAATTGAGGCCCACACCCTAACCATTAGGCCACACAACATAGCTAAGTGCTAACATCATAATTTACACACTGTCCCACCTGGTCAAGAAATTGAGCCCCACACCCTAACCATTAGGCCACAGAACATAGACAAGTGCTAACATCATAATTTACACACTGTCCCACCTGGTCAAGAAATTGAGCCCCACACCCTAACCATTAGGCCACACAACATAGCTAAGTGGTAAAATCATAATTTACACTGTCCCACCTGGTCAAGGAATTGAGCCCCACACCCTAACCATTAGGCCACAGAACATAGACAAGTGCTAACATCATAATTTACACACTGTCCCACCTGGACAAGGAATTGAGGCCCACACCCTAACCATTAGGCCACACAACATAGCTAAGTGCTAACATCATAATTTACACACTGTCCCACCTGGTCAAGAAATTGAGCCCCACACCCTAACCATTAGGCCACAGAACATAGACAAGTGCTAACATCATAATTTACACACTGTCCCACCTGGTCAAGGAATTGAGCCCCACACCCTAACCATTAGGCCACAGAACATAGACAAGTGCTAACATCATAATTTACACACTGTCCCACCTGGTCAAGAAATTGAGCCCCACACCCTAACCATTAGGCCACAGAACATAGACAAGTGCTAACATCATAATTTACACACTGTCCCACCTGGTCAAGAAATTGAGCCCCACACCCTAACCATTAGGCCACAGAACATAGACAAGTGCTAACATCATAATTTACACACTGTTCCACCTGGTCAAGAAATTGAGCCCCACACCCTAACCATTAGGCCACAGAACATAGACAAGTGCTAACATCATAATTTACACACTGTCCCACCTGGTCAAGAAATTGAGCCCCACACCCTAACCATTAGGCCACAGAACATAGACAAGTGCTAACATCATAATTTACACACTGTCCCACCTGGTCAAGAAATTGAGCCCCACACCCTAACCATTAGGCCACAGAACATAGACAAGTGCTAACATCATAATTTACACACTGTCCCACCTGGACAAGGAATTGAGCCCCACACCCTAACCATTAGGCCACACAACATAAGCTAAGTGGTAAAATCATGACTTACAGTGCCCCACCTGGTCAAGGAATTGAGCCCCACACCCTAACCATTAGGCCAGACAACAGAGACAAGTGCTCACATCATAATTTACAGTGCCCCACCTGGTCAAGGAATTGAGCCCAACACCCTAACCATTAGGCCACAGAACATAGACGAGTGCTAACATCATAATTTACAGTGCCCCACCTGGTCAAGGAATTGAGCCCAATACCCTAACCATTAGGCCACACAACATAGACAAGTGGTAACATCATAATTTACAGTGCCCCACCTGGTCAATGAATTGAGCCCAATACCCTAACCATTAGGCCACACAACATAGACAAGTGGTAACATCATAATTTACAGTGCCCCACCTGGTCAAGGAATTGAGCCCAATACCCTAACCATTAGGCCACACAACATAGACAAGTGGTAACATCATAATTTACACTGTCCCACCTGGTCAAGGAATTGAGCCCCACACCCTAACCATTAGGCCACAGAACATAGACAAGTGCTAACATCATAATTTACACACTGTCCCACCTGGTCAAGGAATTGAGCCCCACACCCTAACCATTAGGCCACAGAACATAGACAAGTGCTAACATCATAATTTACACACTGTCCCACCTGGTCAAGAAATTGAGCCCCACACCCTAACCATTAGGCCACAGAACATAGACAAGTGCTAACATCATAATTTACACACTGTTCCACCTGGTCAAGAAATTGAGCCCCACACCCTAACCATTAGGCCACAGAACATAGACAAGTGCTAACATCATAATTTACACACTGTCCCACCTGGTCAAGAAATTGAGCCCCACACCCTAACCATTAGGCCACAGAACATAGACAAGTGCTAACATCATAATTTACACACTGTCCCACCTGGTCAAGAAATTGAGCCCCACACCCTAACCATTAGGCCACAGAACATAGACAAGTGCTAACATCATAATTTACACACTGTCCCACCTGGTCAAGAAATTGAGCCCCACACCCTAACCATTAGGCCACAGAACATAGACAAGTGCTAACATCATAATTTACACACTGTCCCACCTGGACAAGGAATTGAGCCCCACACCCTAACCATTAGGCCACACAACATAGCTAAGTGGTAAAATCATGACTTACAGTGCCCCACCTGGTCAAGGAATTGAGCCCCACACCCTAACCATTAGGCCAGACAACAGAGACAAGTGCTAACATCATAATTTACAGCGCCCCACCTGGTCAAGGAATTGAGCCCAACACCCTAACCATTAGGCCACAGAACATAGCTAAGTGGTAAAATCATGACTTACAGTGCCCCACCTGGTCAAGGAATTGAGCCCAACACCCTAACCATTAGGCCACACAACATAGCTAAGTGGTAAAATCATGACTTACAGTGCCCCACCTGGTCAAGGAATTGAGCCCAACACCCTAATCATTAGGTCACACAACATAGACAAGTGGTAAAACCATAATTTACAGTGCCCCACCTGGTCAAGGAATTGAGCCCAACACCCTAATCATTAGGTCACACAACATAGACAAGTGGTAACATCATAACTTACCGTCCGAAGAAGACCACTTTCATGTGATCCCTGGACAATACTTCTGTAATTCCATGGACTTTGTCTTTAAATCCTTTCACTCTTTCAGCATAATCTGCTGTCACAAGATCTTTAGCAACTTCCAACGTGTCTGAAAAATTAATAGCATCATCACCATCATTGTCCTTATCATTATCATCATCACCACCACCACCATCAACATTATCATCATCACCAACACCACCATTATTTTGAAAGAGAAATACAATGAGTGAAAGAGAGATTGTGTGAAAGACAGATAGATATTACCATAGTAACTAACTAAACAGCAAGTGACACTTTCCTGCCGAGACTCCCAGTTTGTTGTTGCCAGATTGTGTGTTCATTACTCGAGACACTGTTTGTGAACCGAGGTTCCACTATATATCATCATCACCGTTTTACGTCCATTCTTCCACACTAGCATGGGTTAGATGGGTTGTCCTGTTGTAGGCAATGCCAGGTCAGGTGACTATGTCTTGCTCAAACAGAACAGATTTTGGTTTGGTTTCTACAGCTGGAAGCCCTTCCTAACACCAACCTCATTTACAGTGAGTGCTGGGTGCTTTTTTACCGTGGTGCCTACACGACCACTTTACAGTGTAGACTGGGTGATTTTTGTCGTGACACCTATATGACCACTTTACAGTGTGGACCGGGTGATTTTTGTCAGGACTCCTACACGACCACTTTACAGTGTGGACCGGGTGATTTTTGTCGGGACTCCTACACGACCACTTTACAGTGTGGATTGGGTGATTTTTGTTGTGACTCCTACACGACCACTTTACAATGTGGACTGGGTGATTTTTATTGTGACTCCTACATGACCACTTTACAGTGTAGACTGGGTGATTTTTGTCATGACACCCACATGACCACTTTACAGTGGGAGGGGGCATACTGTCTATATGCTTCAGCTTCGGCTTGTACCCGTGGGAAGTCGGGTCTTCTGTATTACTGCATAACGCATCTCGGCCCTGTGTCATCGCCTTTGAGAGATGCAATTGGGCAAGGTCAGCTTTTATCGCCTCATCCCAGGTCTTCTTGGGTCTCCCCACTCCAAGGTTTCCACATATATTATATAATGATAAACTGAGGAAAATTAACAGAGAGGACAAGACAATGGACAAAAACAAGGCAAATCAAAAAAACAATTTTTGAAGGGGAACCTTAAAACATAAAAATACAAATGAAAGACACAGATCTCCAGGGTCATCGGCCATTGAGGTGGACTTTGGTACTGCTAGTAGACCCAAGGTCACAAGCCAAACGCTGTCCAGTGGAGTAAGAGACGAAAGACAAAACATTAATTTATAGTAATTAAGCTATAACAAGTACACATAGGATTCATGTAACCACAAGGTCATGTGCTGCCATCCATCAACACTGAGATATAGACATACCTTCAACAAAAGAGTCACACTCGAAAATGTACTCTCCAATCTCTCTGAAGATGTCATTGATGCGTTTCTTGGCTTGTCCAAAAAGTTTTAGTGGGGAGGGTGCGGTTGAGTGTCCGTTGCCAAGGTTACGGCAATCCGGCTTGTCACCTAGATTCAACATGTCCAATCTTCCCAACATCCTGCCTGACATGTTCAAATCACAGGTTCAAACCTGGTAAAGAACAGAAGAAATAAGAAATTAATACACACTTAACCCTTTAGCATTTACATTACCCTATATTTACTATTGTATTTTCATGGTAAAGACTTTATCACACATAATTCCGAATCTATGAGATTTTAATGTTATTTATTTTGTGAACAATGCCTTATAAGTATGAGCAGCCAGTTACAGCCGGTTTGAACAGAAAGAGGTGAGAGAATTCTGGCCGGATATGGCCGGTTTAAATGCTAAAGGGTTAAAATGGATGACAAATCTCTATACAAAATTCTACGATTTTGTCACAACACGTAAAGAGAGAGGAGTAGTTTGACTACCTCATACTACTCCTTTCTCTTTACGTCTCTTGCCTTCGTGAATGTATGTGTGTGTGTTTGAAAGTGTGTATTTTTGTAAGTGTGTCTGTGTTTGCACGTTTATATTTATATTATCATCATCATCATTTAACGTCCATCTTCCACGCTAACATGGGCTAGATGGTTTTGTTCCACTTGATGCGAGATTGGTTGGGTGACCGTGTCTTGGCAGGTTTTCTATGGCTGGATGCTCTTCATAACACCAGCCACCTTACAGTGTGGACTTGGAGCCTTTTTACCATGTCACCTACAAGACCACCTTACAGTGTGGACTGGGAGCCTTTTTACCGTGTCTCCTACATGACCACATTACAGTGTGGACTGGGAGCCTTTTTACTGTGTCTCCTACCCAACCACTTTACAGTGTGGACTGGGAGCCTTTTTACCATGTCTCCTACACGATCACATTACAGTGTGAACTGGGTGCCTTTTTACTGTGTCTCCTACATGATCACATTACAGTGTGGACTGGGTGCTTTTTATCGTGTCTCCTACATGATCACTTTACAGTGTGGACTAGACTTTTTACTGTCTCCTAACCAACCACATTACAGTGTGGATTGGGAGCCTTTTTACCGTGTCTCCTACACGATCACATTACAGTGTGGACTGGGAGCCTTTTTACTGTGTCTCCTACACGATCACATTACAGTGTGGACTGGGAGCCTTTTTACCGTGTCTCCTACACGACCACTTTAAAGTGTGGACTGGGAGCCTTTTTACTGTGTCTCCTACATGACCACATTACAGTGTGGACTGGGAGCCTTTTTACTGTGTCTCCTACATGACCACATTACAGTGTGGACTGGGAGCCTTTTTACTGTGTCTCCTACACGACCACTTTACAGTGTGGACTGGGAGCCTTTTTACCATGTCTCCTATACAGCGGACAGAAATGGGAGATAGGGTAGGGTATGTGGGGAGGGATGTATATTGGGTTAAGAAGTGCCTACTGACTGTAGGTTCAAGTTTGTATGCGTGAGCATGTTGAAAAAAATCCTAGTTTTTAAAAATACATAAAATAACACAACAATCAATAATAATAATTGTTTCTACTTTTGGCACAAGGCCAGCAATTACCCAGTACATTACTGGTACTTTATTTTATCGACCCTGTAAGGATGAAAGGCAAAGTTGATCTCGGCGGGATTTGAACTCAGAATGGAAAAGGCCGTAACTCTATGCGTCAAAGCATGGCGTCCGACCCTCTACCGATACTGCCAATCCACCAATATGGATCAATAATAATAATGGTTTCTGATTTAGGCACAAGGCCAGCAATTTTGGGGGAGAGGAAAGTCAATTAGATCTACACCAGTGTATTACTGGTACTTTATTTTATCGATCCCATGACAGGATTTGAACTTAGAATGTAGAAAGTTTCTAACCAAATACCGCAAAGCATTTTGTCCAACGCTCTACCGATTGGTTGGCAGTATCGGTAGAGGGTCAGACACCATGCTTTGATGCAGAGTTGCGGTCCTTTATGATTTGAGTTCAAATCCTGCCGAGGTTAACTTTGCCTTTCATCCTTACGGGGTCGATAAAATAAAGTACCAGTAATGCACTGGGTATTTGCTGGCCTTGTGCCAATCGTAGAAACAATTATAATAATAATTGTTTCTACTTTTGGCACAAGGCCAGCAATTACCCCAGTGTATTACTGGTACTTCATAGACCCTGTAAGGATGAAAGGCAAAGTTAACCTTGGCGGGATTTGAACTCAGATCGTAAAGGTCCGGTCCGTAACTCTATGCTGCAAAGCATGGCGTCCGACCCTCTACCGATACATGCACACACCCACACGTACAGAGGGACCCTCTCCTCTTCACACATGCACATACACTATTACACAGATAGACAATCTTTCACACGTGCATATACACACACACACATACATATAGATACACTATCATACATACATACACTACCATACACTCACACATATACATTTCTCATCACACACTCACATACACATAGTGTTCGAAATGTTAAGACTCTCTTCCTGCTATTTCAAGCGTTAAACTAATATATTTCATACATGTACTGTGCCATTTCTTTTGTTATTTGTTTACTTTTTACAAGCACACACACACACACACACACACACAGACATATATTTATACACAGACACACATACACTCATATATATATATATATATATATACATATGTAGATACTACCACATTCATGAACAGATGGTTATTAACCAACAACAGTAGTATGACCTATTAAAAATACCTGTGTGTGATGGAGTGAGGGCTTGTAACACAACTGTCTTTTGTCTTTACTATTGTCTTCTCCCCCATCACCACACATACATACACACAAAATAATTTGAATATGTCCCACTTCTGTTAGTCCCTATCTATCCATCTATATATATAAATATATGTATACACACACACACACACATCTCTATACAAGTTAAATAAGGTTACCTTATTTAACTTCAACTCTTTAGCATTTACAATTATATTTTCACGGTAAAGGCTTTACCTCACATAATATTGAATCTATGAGATTTTGATATTATTTATTTTGAGAACGTGGATTGGCAGTGTCGGTAGAGGGTCGGACGCCATGCTTTCCAGCATAGTTATGTCCCTTTACGATCCGAGTTCAAATCCCGCCGAGGTTGACTTTGCCTTTCATCCTTACAGGGTCGATAAAATAAAGTACCAGTAATGCACTGGTGAATTGCTGGCCTTGTGCCTAAAGTAGAAACAATTATTTATTTTGAGAACAATACCTTAACTTGAGTATGAGTGGCCAGTTACAACCGGTTTAAATAGGAGGAGAGAGAATTCTGGCCCAATATGGACAGTTTATATGCTAAAAGGTTAACATAACATTAACATGGTGATCAAAAATTCACCGTGTTCAGGGTACCTCAAAAGCCTGGGTTTGACTAAACCCATGAGGGTGTGTAAAGTGTTTAGTAGAAGTTAATTGTGTGAGAAAGCCCCTTATACACACAATCTTCCTTTCTGGGGTTCTGTATACCAGAGACAATTCATCCACACTGTCCGGAGCCTCGTATCATTGGAGTAGCTACAGTATAAACTTCTGATATCAATGTTTTTATGAGAGAAAAATTCAATACTAACAGGTTAGTTTATCATATACTAAATATACAAATGCCTAGTAGTTAGGGTTGCTCCCTACTATTTCTAGTTTCACTTATAAACTCCTTATTTTCTCATGTACAAGGGGCTGCTGAGAAGTTCCTGGCTTTGGGTAAAAGAAAATACAGGAAGATCAGTTAATTAGGATTTTATTCAACACATTCCCCTCTCTAGTGTTGGGCCTGTAACCTGTCTTGGGAGGCATGGGATGGACGCACAAAACCAACTGGCAGGAGTAGACCCACCCCAAGCAAGATGGTTGGATAACATTCATGAGCTTAGCTGGTCACACTTAGGGGATCCAGCCAGATCATTTGGAGATGGTTGCTTCTGACAGGACCTGCTGGAAGGAGTGTTTGAGGACCTCTCAGGAATAAGTGGGCAAAGAAGAAGATATTCTTCTCTCAGATTCACACACCTATTGTAGCGTTCCTTCAGTTTTTCTAAACGCTGTAAAAAGAACTTGGAAGGTTGGGTCTCCAACCAGGCCTATGTAGCAGAGATCAAACAAGGAACTTTTCAGTACCCCTCGTACTTCAAGTGATCGCTATTACAGTTCAATTCACCTTTGTTGGTCTTACAATCATAGTGTCGTCGGTTCGATTCCTGAACAGGGTGCTGCTTTGTATTCTTGAGCAAAATACTTCCTTACTCAGCTGAAAATGAGGACCAGCAGTAACTGGGGAAGAGGGGGGAATTTAACACTGCGACGGACTGGCGTCAAGTCCACGAGGAAGGGAGGAGGCTTATATTCTCAGTCGCTTAAACGCCAAGCAAGCCAAGAACAGCACCAGCAACATCCGGGCTTGAGAAACACTTTCACTTTTAAATTAAAACAGCCCCGCCCCCACATACATGTACAAAATGACCTTGCAATATTTGAAGGGACATAACTCAACAGGTGAATTGGGCAACAAGTCCCGGATGAATATAAACCAGACCGGTAATATATATATGTATATATATATATATAATGTACTGGACTAATGGACTGGTTATTGGAGATCGATTACTATTGATAAATCACCCCATCCTTTCTCCGTCACCCTCCCGGAAACTAGCGAAAGAAATATATATTGTGTGTGTATTTGAGAATTAAAACCCTTACTACGATTTAAAAACACACACACACACATATATATATATAAACACACAGAGTGTCCCAAAAAATGTATATACCAACATTATTCTAATCAAAGTATGTATACATTTTTGGAGACACCTTGTGTGTGTGTGTGGTGTGTATATGTATGTATATATATATATACACACACACATCCTATGAAAACTTGTTCAAGATCACGTGCATATTATATGCATTTATAAAGATGTGAATATACTTATATATATATATATGAGTATGTGTGTATATATATGTGTTCAATGTCATCTGGAGAGAAGGGGGGGGGGGTTTTAGAAAAATGCCAGAGAGAGAGATAGAGTGACACAGATAGGAGAGATGAAGAAGATAAGATAGTGAGCGAACATTTCTGAGTTTATAACGATATATATATACACACACACACAGGGTCCCCCCCCCCCCAAATATATATACACTTTTATTACAATGCTGTTGAAATTTGTATATATTTTTTGGGACACCCTGTGTGTGTGTATATATATATATATATAGTAATTAGTAAGAGAGCGACGAATTTGGAGATATGTGTGTATGTGTGAGTATAAGACTGTTTTGTGGACAGCCTGTCGAACCCATGCTTGCGTGGAAAATGGACGTTAAACGAATAATGATATATATCTCTCTCTCTCTCTCTCTATATATATATATTGCGAGAGAAAGAGCTATATAGATAGACATATCTTGTAGATGACATATAGAGGTGATTTACTTAGAATGTAAAAAAAAAAACATTAAAAGCATAAAAAACTTTATATAATTATTTAGGATTTATAACAGGTTTAGTTAGTGTTAAGACAGTATATAAGACAACTAGATTGTATTGTAATATATAGGGGTAACATTAACTAAAGAAAAATTACTGAAATATTTGAATTATTTAGAAAAAATTTGTAAAAAGTTTGGTTAGTGTTGTGAGAATATTTAAGACATGGTGGTCACGACTAGATTGCATTGTAATGTTATATAAAATATATAGGTAGAATCCTGATATATATTGAGACGTGATCAGAGCTAAAAAGGTACTCAATACATTAGTAGAGTATAGGTATATTTATTTTATTATAGAAATGACTTCAACAGGACTAGAACTATTTCATTCGCAAGAAATCATCATTATATACATGATATAGAAATAATGATATACATATATATATATGTAATATGTATATATATGTAATATGATATGTATATATATGTAATATGATATGTATATATTATATAGAGGTTATCTATCTGTTTCTTGTTAAAGATAGAAAAAAAAAAAAAAAAGAAATTTGTAACAAGTTTGGTTAGTGTTGCGGTACTATCTAATACGTGATGGTCACGGCTAGATTGAGCTGCAATATAATATAACATATATATGTTTGTACGTATGTATATATATATGTATGTATATAGAGGTTATTATCTACCTGTTTCTTGTTAAAGTCGACCCACACTTAGAGAGAGTCTGACTGGCTTGATTCCGATAAGTGCTGCTAAAATACAACTGACCCCGTGGGTGAATAGAGAGGGGGCGGGAGACGTGTAAGTACGACCCCCCCTCACATTTGTCCTTCCGGTTCACTGAATCAGATGGTCGGCGAGGCCAGTGGGTAGCAGTGAGATGTACATGCGACGGGACGGAAGAAGCCCGGCGAGGACATATGAATGACAGCACAAGTAGCCATATTTGCTCTCCCTCTTTTCCCGTTCGAACGAGATTTCCGGCGAGAGGTAAGCAGCAGCAGCAGCGGCGACAGCGAGATAAATTTCTGTCACGTGCGTGCACCAACTAAAAGTGCATTTCAACACCATCGCCACTACTGCACACAAATGAAGTGTAGTCTGCTATTATAATAATTTAGATCACAATCTTAAAGCGGGTACATTAATATTAGGTATTTAGGAAGGTGGAGTGATTGGATTGGACGGTAAATATATGTTATTACGTCTCCGTGAAGAGAGACAGGTGCAATATATATATGTATCTATCTAGCTATATTATATATATATATAGAGAGAGAGACGTTACTAGTTAAGACATACCTATACATATACACATGTATGAGACATTACTAGTTAAGACAAGACGATTATCTATATATGCTACTAGTTAATAGTAATAATATATACGGACGTGAGAATAAGTACTTAATACGGAAGTAGAGCTCATCTATATTATAATTCTTTATTTATATATATAATGACTGAGAACGAGGCGTCAAAATAGGTTTATTCACCATATATATGTGAAAAGTGTCAGGACCCCGACGGCTGAGCTCCGGCCGTTTCGACAGCTATATATATATATACACACAGACATATATAAATATATATAGGCGCCGCAGTTGAGATTTTACATCTCTCTCTCTATATATATATATATATATATTCGTGTAATATTGACGGACGTAAGCATGAGAAATCGATGCCGAAGTAGGATTTAAATATTCTTTATTATGGTTTAGCGGTGAAAGAATAAATTATTCCCCCTGAATGATCTCCCTTGAATTAACTCTCTTGAATTGTAACTTCCTCCTTTGCGGCCTTCCATAGATTCCATGTGAGCGTTAGAAATGTCACCTTGACACGAGGTCAAAAATTTAGAGTAGGAGAGGGCATTTGGCGGATATGAAAGATTGTTAACCTCCATTGAATTTGAAGTTAGAACCGAATGTGGTGGTTTGTGCTTGTTGTTTTAGTGGTGCTGGTGGTAGTGATGGTATGGTGGTGATGTTGGGGTGGTGGTGATTATGAAGGTGGTAGTAATGTTGACGGTCGTGATAATGATAGTGATGGTGATTTTGGTGGTGATGCAGGTGATGGGTGTGGTGTCGGTGATACTACTGCTGCTGGTTCTGAAAGTACGTAGTTCAGTGGTTAAGGTTTTCGGTTCACGATCATAAAGACGAGTTTGATTATCGGACAAGACCGGAATTTGTGTTGTGTCCTTGAGCAAGACACTTTATTTCACGTTGCTCCAGTCCACTGTGTCCTTGAACAAGACGCTTTATTCCACGTTGCTCCAGTCCACTATGACCTTGAACAAGACACTTTATTTCACGTTGCTCCAGTCCACTGTGTCCTTGAACAAGAGACTTTATTTCACATTGCTCTACTCCACATTTAGCTAGAATAAAAATGAACTGTATCTGTGTTTCGAGCGGTGATCTCTCAATTTGGAGAAGTAGAAGCTCTACCTGGAGTGACTCTCTAATCTCCGAGCTACAAATATGTCCAGCGATACTTTCCTGAGACATTCTAACCACGTGCCCATCGTACGGAGCTGTGATCTCTCAATTCGGAGAAGTAGGGGGGTGACTCTTATTTATTTATTTATTTACTTATTTATTTATTTATCCTTCCTTCCCCTTTTCTTCTTTTCTCTCCTTCCGTTCGTAAATTCACACAATTAAAATATCAAATTTCGTATCATTAAATTTTTGTTTACAATAAAAGAAAAAAAAAATAGAAAAAATATTTTCAAGGGAGGTAACTTTTGAATTCTCAAGGGAAATAACTTATTCAACTTACTTGGTTAATTCCCTTGATCGAGACACCCCCCCTTCCGCTAGTACACTTTTTGGGGGAGAAACAAAATTATAATAAATATCATAAATAATAATAGTAATGACAAAATAAAAATAAAAACAAAATCAGTCACGTGCTGGTTAAATTTGGTGCTGACCGCCATTGCTGAGGATTTCTTGAACAAGTTTGTGTGTTTCTTGTCTGTCTGTCTGTCTTTCTCAAGTGTGTTTTATGTATATATGGTCCTCTAACCTCCAATGGAATTGTAGGGACGCCATATTGATATATAGCGTTTCTAAGACATTTTCTAACGAATAGGCTATTTTGCCGGTTCCAGTAAAATACACAAACATGCCTTTAAAGCTTATTTTACCGGTCCCCTATAAATATTGTTTCTACTTTTGGCACAAGACCAGCAATTACCCTAGTGCATTACTGGTACTTTATTTTATCGACCCCGTAAGGATGAAAGGCAAAGTTAACTTCGGCGGGATTTGAACTCAGAGCGTAAAGGCCCTTAATTCCATGCTGTCCAGCCTTCATAACAATTGTTTCTGATTAAGGTCAGCAATTTTGGGAGAGGGAAAGTCAATTAAATCGACCCTAGTGCATTACAGGTACTTTATTTTATCGATTTTGTAAAGATGAAAGACAAAGTTAACCCCAGAGGGATTTGAACTCAGACCGTAAAGGGCTCCAACTCTATGCTGCAATGCATAGTGTCTAACACTCTGGCTGGCAAAATAGCGTGGGTGTTTATTTTACCGGGACCGGCAAAATAACCTCTTCCACTTTTTAAAAACCTAACGGAGCCCATCTTCTCTTCAGGTATGGATACAGAATATTTATCCTAGTGATTGATATATGGAGTCAGATAAAAAAAGTGAGAAAGAGATATATATTGGAAGAATCGACCCAGTACTTGACTGGTACTTGTTTATCGACCTCGTAAGGATGAAAGGCAAAGTTGACTTTGGCAGGATTTGAACTTAGAGAGCAGCTACCCGGCACGAATATTACAAAGCATCCTATCCGACATTCTAACGACTTTGCCAATTTGCCGCGTTACTGTGTTGTATACCAGAAGACAAAAGAGAAGACTATTTCTCTTCTGAAGAACACCTAACACCACTACCCCAGTAATATGGGCCTTGGCGGAGTGGGAGTGGAGAAGCGTTTTCTTGTGAGTTTGTGTGTGTGTGGGCGAGGTCTCACGTACAAGCCACCGCCACCTCCTGTGGTCTAACCGGAGGGCAGAATGGAAAGAAACGTTACCCTGGAGGATGTCGAAGGAGATATACTTGCATAGCCATTCCAACACTGGCGGGGCTCACTCTTACGGGTGGTCAGTTCCACCCCAATGGTAGGGCGTAAGGTGGTGGTCTAGCGGTCAAAAATAGAAATATCCACAGCAACAGGTCTGACTAGAGGCCTTCCAACACTGGCGGCGTTCACTGATACGGCTGGTCAACTCCACCCCGATTGTATGGCGTAAAGTAGTGGTCCGGAGGTCAAAATTAGAAATCTCCACTGCAACAGGTTTCACCAGAAGCCGCCATTCCAACACTGGCGGGGCTCAGTCCTACAGGTGGCCAAGCTCCACCCCGATGGTAAGGCATAGGGATATGGCACAGGAGCCAAAACGCCAGAAGTCTCCACTGTTACAGGTTTGACCAGAAGCCAGTCTATTTCATGGGGATCACTCCAGCGGGTGGCGAATAGGGTGTAGGAAACTGGTCATGGCTGGGATGGGGCCCAAGAAAGCCAGAAGGCTCCACTGTTACAGGTTTGATCAGAAGCCAGTCTATTTCATGGGGATCACTCCAGCGGGTGGCGAATAGGGTGTAGGAAGCTGGTCATGGCTGGGATGGGGCCCAAGAAAGCCAGAAGGCTCCACTGTTACAGGTTTGATCAGAAGCCAGTCTATTTCATGGGGATCACTCCAGCGGGTGGCGAATAGGGTGTAGGAAGCTGGTCATGGCTGGGATGGGGCCCAAGAAAGCCAGAAGGCTCCACTGTTACAGGTTTGATCAGAAGCCGCCATTCCAACTGCTGGGGATCACCCCTACGGGTGGTCAAACTCCACCCCGATGATAGGGCGTAGGGATGTGAACCAGGGACCAAAAATACCGTAACCCTCCACTGTTATATGTTTGACAGGAAGCCAGTCTTCTTCATGTGGTCAGTCCTACGGGTAGTCAAACTCTACATCGATGATAGGGCACAGGTATGTGGTCCGGGTGGAGCCCAAGAACGCCAGAAGTTTCTACAGCTGTAGGCGGTGCAGTGTGTCTTTGATCAAAACAGTTTTTTGTCACGTTAATCCTGTCCAATCAGCTGTCAAAAATTAGTTGCAATTGTTACACAAAGAGGTCAGACATGTCATGCTGAATCTCCCAGAGAACTACTGAATCTTCCCAAGAACTACTGAATCTCCCTGAGAACTACTGAATCTTCCCGAGAACTACTGATTCTCTCTGAGAACTACTAACTCTCCCTGAGAACTACTGAATCTCCCTGAGAAATACCTTAAGGGTACACGTGTCTGTGGAATACTCAACCACTTGCACTATGATCTAAGATGGATTTATAATAGATGCCAGGGTGAATCTCCCTGAGAACTCCTGAATCTCCCTGAGAACAACGTCAGCGTACTCGTGTCTATGTATAAAACGCTCAGTCACTTCCATTCCATTTGGCAAGGGTCGGACACCATGCTTTGACGCATAGAGTTACGGCCCTTGCCATTCTGAGTTCAAATCCCGCCGAGGTTAACTTTGCCTTTCATCCTTACGGGGTCGATAAAATAAAGTACCAGTAATGTACTGGGATAATTGCTGGCCTTGTGCCAATAGTAGAAACAATTATTATTCCATTGTTTGAACTACTAAAGTACTCGTTATCATAGAAACCGACGGAGATCCAACACACACACACAGACACACACACAGACATAGACACACATATGCACACGCACGCATAGACACTCACCTACACACACACACGCACACACACATTCACACACGCACGCACACTGGCGTATTCAAAGACACACACGCACAGACATACACTTACACACACAAACACACGCACACACATACACACTCGCACACATACACGCAGACGTATATATCCCCCTCCACAGAAACATAGAGCACCCCTCTCCACACTGACACACTTACTCACACACATACTCACACTCTCACACGTACACTAACACACACAAACACACACACACACACACACTGACACATTTCTAGACACACAGACACTCTCTCAAACACTGACACACATACAATGTCACTGACACACTTTTATACACTCAAACACACTCACACACAATGACACACACACCGACAAACTCTCTCTCACACACACTGAAACACACACACCGACAAACTCTTTCACACACACACACTGAAACACATCCGCACGCACTCACATATTTGCACTGAAACAGACACACACACGCATTCACACCATTTTCACTGACACACACCCACAAACTCTCTCACAGACACACTGAAACATACTCACTAACAAATTTACACATTCAAACACACTTACAAACACTCACACACACTTACCCACACTCTAATAAACTTGCACTCAGACACTGACATAGACGCACTCACACAATGACGCACACACTCACAAACACTTTCACACATACACGTTCTATCACACACACACACTCACAAAACTCTCACTCACAAACACTTTCACACACACTCTCTCTCACACACTAGCATACTTACACTCATAAACACTTTCACACACTCACAAAAACTTTCACACACACACACTCTCTCACACACTAACATACTTACATGCACACACACACTGACACAAACACATCCACAGACACACTCACAAACACTTTCACACACACACTCTCTAAC
>CAXHJY010001737.1:87500-107500 GCA_964016885.1 Eledone cirrhosa
CGGCCCTTTGTGGCCTGAGTTCAAATCCCGCCGAGATAAACTTTGCCTTTCATCCTTACGGGGTTGATAAAATAAAGTACCAGTAATGTACTGGATTAATTGCTGGCCTTGTGCCAAATGTAGAAACAATTATGATATATAGTAGAGGTTGGGGTAGTGTTGTTGCTGTGTGGCGGTGATGGTGGGGAGGAATAATGCTTAACAGTGAACGTAATATTAAAACTAAAAGACAACCATACTGTATTTGCTCTAGTTATAATTAGTTAGAGTCATAATCTATATATATATTACTAAAAGTCTGTGATTGCTTGCTTGTCTGTAATGTAATACAGCCAAAAGGGCGCATAGTGGGGAAATACTTTGAATGGAAGTTGCCCCTGAAATGGGAATACAAATGGAATAAAATAAGTTTCGCGTAAATCGGAGCATGGGTTCAGAGATATGGGGTTTTCTGGGTACCTTCATAAGCAAAGAAAGAGAAGGACAGAGAGAAAGAGATAGTGGTTGTGAGAGAGAGGGCTGTTGGTGTTGTGTATATATATATATATGAGAGTATGTGTGTATATATCTATACACACACACACATTTATATATATACATACACACACGTATATATATATATATGGGCCTTCCAGTTTCATTTCACCTTATATACATGTCTGTGTATATTTTGATTATTTAAAAATTATTTTGAAGTGAACGAGACCCAACGGGTCACGGGTGGTCTTGTTTGTTTTATGATTAACTGGAAGTTAAGTGAATTAGCGTGTCAAGACATGGACAGAATGGAACTAACGATTTCTAGGCCCTAGGACCACCTCCCTATTCATCACTATCGGCGGTGGTAAATCCCTCATCCGATAACTCCGATATAAAACCTGTAACTCAGTAGTTACCGATGATGTTGATCTTTTCTTCTTTTCAGGTTATAGCTACTGTCGCTCAGAGAGTGGGATTGGCTCAGTGCACAGTCTTTCCTCACTTAAAAAAAATATCTTCACGCACAGGCATTGCACGGTAGAATGAATTAATAATTATTAATAATGGTATGTCGTGCAATGGCCATACTCGATAACGAGGGGGCAACCATCATGTATATATGTATGTATGTATGTATGTATGTATGTATGTATGTATGTATGTATGCGTGTGTGTATATGTATGTATGTCTATATGTATAAGTCGATCGATCGACTTTCGTCAAATCGAACCGAGAAAACAATGTTTCCGTTGGTCTTTCCAATTGCTGATACTCTCTATCGGTCGCAACTCCAAGTAGAAGGACCAACGTGAAATAAAGTGTCTTGCTCAAGGACATAACGCATCGCCTGGTCCGAGAATCGAACTCTCAACCTCACGATATATATATATATATATATATATATATATATATATATATATATATATATATATATATATATATATATATATATATATATATATATATATATATATATATATATATATGGCCTAGTGGTAAGGGTATTGGGCCTACGGTCATAATGTCGTGGGTTCGATTCCTGGTTTGCGTGTTGTATGTTTGAACAAAACACTTCATTTCACGTTGCTCCAGTATACTCAGCTGAAAATGAGATCCAGCAACAGCTGGGGATTTAACCCTGTGATGGACTGGCGCCCTGTCCAGGGCGGGAGTCTTGTACTCTCAGTTGCTTCACGCCATGAAACCGGGATAGGCACCGGCCAAATGAGATTTCTGGCTTAAGACAGACTTTAGACTTTAGACCCACTTCATAAAATGTTGGGAGGGTGATGCAATTTAGCTGCCTGTACCCACTTCATATAATGTTGGTCTTGTGCTTAATTTGAAATCTGTATTACTTTAACATGAGCTCTGTGGCTCTGGATTTTTACATTGTGAGTTCGAACCCCATCCAAGTCAACTCCGCGTGTGTGTGCATGTATTTATGTACGTATGTATGCACGTATGTATGTACGTATGTATATACGTACGTTTGTATGTACGTATGTATGTACGTCTGTATGTACATTTGTATGTACGTATGTATGTACGTATGTACGTATGTATGTACGTATGTACGTATGTATGTACGTATGTATGTACGTATGTATGTACGTATGTATGTACGTATGTATGTACGTTTGTATGTACGTATGTATGTACGTATGTATGTACGTTTGTATGTACGTATGTATGTACGTTTGTATGTACGTATGTATGTACGTTTGTATGTACGTATGTATGTACGTATGTACGTATGTATGTACGTATGTATGTACGTATGTATGTACGTATGTATGTACGTATGTATGTACGCATGTATGTACGTATGTATGTACGTTTGTATGTACGTATGTATGTACGTATGTACGTATGTATGTACGTATGTATGTACGTATGTATGTACGTATGTATGTACGTATGTATGTACGCATGTATGTACGTATGTATGTACGTTTGTATGTACGTTTGTATGTACGTACGTTTGTATGTGCGTATGTATGTACGTTTATATGTACGTTTGTATGTACGTTTGTATGTACGTTTGTATGTACGTATGTATGTACGTATGTATGTACGTTTGTATGTACGTATGTATGTACGTTTGTATGTATGTATGTATGTACGTTTGTATGTACGTATGTATGTACGTATGTATGTACGTATGTATGTACGTTTGTATGTACGTATGTATGTACGTTTGTATGTACGTATGTATGTACGTATGTATGTACGTATGTATGTACGTTTGTATGTACGTATGTATGTACGTATGTATGTGCGTTTGTATGTACGTATGTATGTACGTATGTATGTACGTATGTACGTGCGTTTGTATGTACGTTTGTATGTACGTATGTATGTACGTATGTACGTATGTATGTACGTATGTACGTATGTATGTACGTATGTATGTAGGTATGTATGTACGTTTGTATGTACGTATGTATGTACGTATGTATGTACGTATGTATGTACGTATGTATGTACGTTTTATGTACGTATGTATGTACGTATGTATGTACGTATGTATGTACGTTTGCATGTACGTATGTATGTACGTATGTATGTACGTATGTATGTACGTTTGTATGTACGTATGTATGTACGTATGTATGTATGTACGTATGTATGTACGTTTGTATGTACGTATGTATGTACGTATGTATGTACGTTTGTATGTACGTATGTATGTACGTATGTATGTACGTATGTATGTACGTTTGTATGTACGTATGTATGTACGTATGTATGTGCATTTGTATGTACGTATGTATGTACGTATGTATGTACGTATGTATGTACGTACGTATGTATGTACGTACGTATGTATGTACGTTTGTATGTACGTATGTATGTACGTTTGTATGTACGTATGTATGTACGTATGTATGTACGTACGTATGTATGTACGTATGTATGTACGTTTGTATGTACGTATGTATGTACGTATGTATGTACGTTTGTATGTACGTATGCATGTACGTATGTATATGTATGTCAGGTCACCAGTTGGTGCTACTGGTAACATGTATCCCAGTACAACCTGTCCCATGGTCGGGTCGTTGGCGACTAAACTGGCAACCCCACCAAGGTTTCTTGGTGAGGTGGGTGACTTTGGACATCCTACAGGACTAAAAACAAAACCTGTCAAAGGAGCTCTTAAGAGTCAATGGCTATCCAAAATCACCGGGAGAGATGACCCCTTAGCCTTTGTCAAGGCAGAATTCTAGGAGAAGGAAAACTCTGATATAACACCTGCAACCCTGATGGTATCCAATGATGTTGACTTGTTCTTCTTTTTGGTAAATATCATCTTGGTTAAGAAAGTGGGACTGGCTTTGTGCAGTGCCTTTGCTCACTATAAAAGCTTCACGGCACAGGCATTGCTTTATATCTGGAGATCTCTCTGCACTTGTCGTCACATGGTACCATGGGCCCAGCACTATGTGTCAATAATTGTCACAAGTGTAGTGTTTGTACCAGAGTTTTCAAGTCGCTGGCTGGACTAAAAAGTCACACTCGTTCAACGCATCGGTAGGAGTTCTCCTACATGGATATAAAGTAGTGGCCGTACTCGAAAACGAGTTGGCAGCCACCACCATGTACGTATGTATGTACGTATGTATGTACGTACGTATGTATGTACGTTTGTATGTACGTTTGTTTGTACGTATGTATGTACGTATGTATGTACGTTTGTATGTACGTATGTATGTACGTTTGTATGTACGTATATATGTACGTATGTATGTACGTATGTATGTACTATGTACGTATGTATGTACGTATGTATGTACGTATGTATGTACGTATGTATGTACGTATGTATGTACGTATGTATGTATGTATGTAGGTATGTATGTATGTACGTATGTATGTACGTATGTATGTTTTCTCTTTCTCTTAATTTCGAGTATATTTTTTTGACCGGCCACCTTCCTGGTGGCAAGGTTGTAAAAGAAAAGAAATTGTCATCCCTTGAATCGCAAGAATGTTTTGCAAATTTTGAAGGTGCCAGCTATCGCAGCCATTTGTAGACTATGAATTAGGGAGCTGCGCTTTTTGTCCGCAAATCCAAGTTCAGTCATACTTTGGTCCAAGCGGGTTGGTATATAACCCGTAGCACCAATAATGATGGGTATAAAGCTAAAGGTGTATCTTGGATACTGGATTTGTAAACTCCTCATCAATGGTCCGTAGATGTCCTCCTTCTCCTGTATTTTTCTGACAACGTTTACATCAAGTGGGCAGCTGATCTCCACAACAGAACACGTTTTCAATGTGTGGTCCCAAACTACAATATCAGGCCGGTTGTGCTTTAATTTGGTGGCAGTTTTTATTTTCAGGTTCCACCAGTATTCCTTAGTGCCATCTGTCTCAATATATGTATGTACGTATGTATGTACGTATGTATGTACGTATGTATGTACGTATGTATGTACGTATGTATGTACGTACGTATGTATGTACGTTTGTATGTACGTATGTATGTACGTATGTATGTACGTATGTATGTACGTATGTATGTACGTTTGTATGTACGTATGTATGTACGTATGTATGTACGTATGTATGTACGTTTTATGTACGTATGTATGTACGTATGTATGTACGTATGTATGTTCGTATGTATGTATGTACGTATGTATGTACGTATGTATGTACGTATGTATGTACGTATGTATGTACGTTTGTATGTACGTTTGTATGTACGTATGTATGTACGTATGTATGTACGTATGTATGTACGTATGTATGTACGTTTGTATGTACGTATGTATGTACGTATGTATGTACGTATGTATGTACGTTTTATGTACGTATGTATGTACGTATGTATGTACGTATGTATGTTCGTATGTATGTATGTACGTATGTATGTACGTTTGTATGTACGTTTGTATGTACGTATGTATGTACGTTTGTATGTATGTATGTATGTTTGTATGTACGTATGCATGTACGTATGTATGTACGTTTGTATGAACGTATGTATGTACGTTTGTATGTACGCATGTATGTACGTATGTATGTAAGTATGCATGTACGTATGTATGTACGTTTGTATGTACGTATGTACGTATGTATGTACGTATGTATGTACGTATGTATGTACGTATGTACGTATGTATGTCCGTATGTATGTACGTTTGTATGTACGTATGTATGTACGTATGTATGTACGTATGTATGTACGTACGTATGTACGTATGTATGTACGTTTGTATGTACGTATGTACGTACGTATGTATGTACGTATGTATGTACATATGTATGTACGTATGTATGTATGTGAAGTGGAGACCATTGATCAAGCCAGGTAGTGAACACTTTGAAACTCGTCGAAGAGAACACCTAACACTGAAAAGTAAAGTGAGGAAAAGGGACTGTTCTGAACTCCCTGCTGTAGAACATCATCTGGTTTGCCAGCATTGTGGTCGAGTCTGCCTGAGTAAAGCTGGTTTGATTAGACACGAACAAAGTCATATCAGTAGACCTTATGTAGATTATGAGGGCGGTGGATTGGCAGTATCGGTAGAGGGTCATGCACCATGCTTTCCAGCATAGTTACGTCCCTTTACGATCTAAGTTCAAATCCCGCCGAGGTTGACTTTGCCTTTCATCCTTACGGGGTCGATAAAATAAAGTACCAGTCATGCACTGGGTAATTGCTGGCCTAGTGCCTAAAGTAGAAACAATTATTATTACTATAAAGGCGGTGGATTGCCAGTATCGGTAGAGAGTCTGACGCCATCTTTGCAGCATAGAGTTACGGTCTATGCTGCAAGTTAGAGTTACGCCATGCTTTCAAATCCCGTCGAGGTTGACTTTGCCTTTCATCCTTACGGGGTCGATAAAATAAAGTACCAGTAATGGACTGGGTGATTGCTGGCCTTGTGCCTAAAGTAGAAACACTTATGTAGATTATGATCTGAAAAGGTGTCAGGAATGTGGCAAGGAATATGCAAGCATGGGAGGTCTTACATGACACATGAGAACATACAGCCAGAACAAAGCAGTGGAAAGTCCTGGAGGAGCCTACAGTTGCCATGTATGTGCCAGATGGTGCAAGTCCTTGGCTCGTTTAAAGAGACACATTCGTCCCTCGCATTTTTGAGCATTTTATCAGCCGATGGCAATGATCGAACACGAGTTTGCGGCCATCATGTATTTATGTATGCATTCATGTGTGTACGTATGTACGTATGCATATACAAGTATGTATGTGTATGTAAATGTGTATGTATATGTGAGTCTGTGTGCATGTGTGTATGTCCATGTGGGTGTCTGTGTGTGTGCCTCTGTGCGTGTATGTGTATAAGTGTGTCAGTGTGTGTATATATATATATATATATATATATATATATATATATATATATACACACATATACACACATACACATATATATATATATATACATATATGTGTGTGTATGTATGAATATATCTGCGTATCAGTGTGTGTATATGTCCATGTATATATATATATATATACACACATATACAGACATACACATATATATATATATACATATATGTGTGTGTATGTATGAATATATCTGCGTTAGAGTGTGTATATATGTCCATGTATATATATATATATATATATATATACGTACATATATATACATACACACATACATATATATACATATATGTGTATGTGTGTATGTATGTATATATATGTGTATATAACTATGTTTATTGTCAGAGTTGGCTATAAATTCCGTCCTAACAATAAATAAGCTGTCTAAATGAGAAAGTTTCACAATTTCCTGACGTAAATTGTGTTACCGACAATTTGTTCACCTTTGACCTCCTCGCTCTATATACGGAAACTTAGCTTGGACTCATCATACACACACCAATGATTACACACACACACACACACACCAATGATTACACACACACACACACACACGCATACACAGACACATATATATGTTTATATATGTATATATGTATATGTACACACATCAATAATTACAAACACACACACACATATATATATATATATATTATATATATATATGTGCGTGTACATACCCAAATATACATCATATATATGTACATGTATATATATATATATGTATGTATATATATATATATATATATATATATATATATATATATATATATATATATATATATATATGTATGTATGTATGTATATGTATACGTATATACGTATAGGAATGTCTGCATTAAGATCGAATGTTTATATATGTATGTAGAGCCAAGGTATGAATATATATATATATATATATATGTATATATATATATATATGTATATATATATATATATATAAGTATATATATATATATATATATATATACTTATATATATATATATATACTTATATATATATATATATATATACGTATACATATATATATATATATATACACACACGCATACACATATATATACACATACCCCCCCCCACACACATATATATATATGTATATTATATAATTTAATGCCAGTTTAATGATTAAGACAAGTAAAAATAATTACTTTAAGTGTAGACATATTTGTGGAATGTTTAGTTATTTCCACGTCGACTCCATTTTGCCTTGCTGAATCTCCCTGAGAATTACGTTTAGGGTATCTACACATATCTTTGGAAGCCTCAATTGTCATCTACACGTTGAATCCACGATCTGGCTGTTACCATTGATTCTTACAACTTGAAGACTCATCGTCGCAAGCGGTGGAGGTCCATTCCATCATGACATTCTGAATCTCCCTGAGAATTCCGTCACCGTTGATTCTTACAACTTGAAGACTCATCGTCGCAAGCGGTGCAGATCCATTCCATCATGTCATGCTGACTCTCCCTGAGAATTACGTCACAGTTAATTCTTACAGCTTGAAGACTCATCGTCGCAAGCGGTGGAGATCCCTCAAATCTACGATCTAGTGTTACCGTTGATTCTTACAACTTGAAGACTCATCGTTGCAAGCGGTGCAGATCCATTCCATCATGTCATGCTGACTCTCCCTGAGCATTACGTTACAGTTAATTCTTACAGCTTGAAGACTCATCGTCGCAAGCGGTGGAGGTCCCTCAAATCTACGATCTAGTGTTACCGTTGATTCTTACAACTTGAAGACTCCTAGTCTTAACCGGTGGAGGCCCATTCCATCATGTCATGCCGAATCTCCCTGAGAATTACATTAAGGCTATCTATCTAATCTACTTCATTCGTAACAATCGCCAAAGTTTTAATTACTGACCTTAATTAATTTAAGCCGCCTTCGGACCTTTAGTGTTAGTTCCCTTGCCTGTCGGTAGGTGGTGTTGGTGGTAGTAGTAGTGGTGGTGGTGCTGGTGATACTGGTAGTAGTGGTGGTGGTGCTGGTAGTAGTGGTGGTGGTGGTAGTAGTAGTGGTGGTGGTGGTAGTAATAGTAGTAATAGTAATGGTATAATGGCCGATGGGATGTGGAATAGGGGTAGATGGGGGAGGGGGGGGGGACAATAACGTCACTGACACATGTAACAACTTACCTTAAGGTAGTATAGGTAGTGGTAGTGGTGGTAGTTGGGAGTAATGGTGGTGTTGGTGTTAGTGGTCGTGTTGTGGTGTTGGTGCTAGTGGTGGTGGTGGTATTGGTATTGGTTGTAATGCTGGTGGCAGTGGAAGTAATGGTGGTGTTAGTAGTAGTAGTGGTGGTGGTGGTGGTGGTGGTGTTAGTAGTAGTGCCCTATGGTAGTAGTAGTATTGGTGTTGGTGGTAGTGGTGGTGGTGATGGCGGTGCTGGTGTGTAGAAATATTCAGTTCGGTTTTGAGATGGAAAAATGAGATTTACACCACACACCTATTTAGGTTTAGCTGGTCTCCTATGGCAGGGACCCCAGTCCTATCATGTTGTTACAGTTCACACCTATGTAAGTTTAGCTGGTCTCCTATGACAGGGACCCCAGTCCTATCATGTTGTTATAGCTCACACCGATTTAGGTTTAGCTGGTCTCCTATGACAGGGACCCCAGTCCTATCATGTTGTTACAGCTCACACCTATGTAAGTTTAGCTGGTCTCCTATGACAGGGACCCCAGTCCTATCATGTTGTTATAGCTCACACCTATTTAGGTTTAGCTGGTCTCCTATGACAGGGACCCCAGTCCTATCATGTTGTTACAGCTCACACCAATGTAGGTTTAGCTGGTCTCCAATGACAGGTACATCAGTCTATCATGTTGTTATACCTCACACCTATGTAGGTTTAACTGGTCTCCAATCACAGGGACCCCAGTCCTATTATGTTGTTACACCCCACAGCTATGTAGGTTTAGCTGGCCTCTTACAAGGTTGTATCTCCTGGGTATTTTAATAAAAGGGGCCCCAGTCCTATCATGTTGTTATCGTTCACAGCTATGTAGGTTTATCTGGCCTCTGACAAGGTTGTATCTCCTGGGTATTTTAATAAAAGGGGCCCTAGTCCTATCATGTTGTTACACCCCACAGCTATGTAGGTTTATCTGGCTTCTGACAAGGTTGTATTTCATGGGTATTCTAATAAAAGGGACCCCAGTCCTATCATGTTGTTACCGTTCACAGCTATGTAGGTTTATCTGGCCTCCTAAGAAGGTTGTAATTTATGGGAGGTTTATTGGCTGTTCTAATGTCTGTCTATATCTCTTTCTTTCCATCTCTCTCTCTCTCTCTCTCTCTCTCTCTCTCTCTCTCTCTCTCTCTCTCTCTCTCTCTCTCTCTCTCTCTCTCTCCCTCTCTCTCTCTCTTTCTGTCTATCTATCTATCTATCTCTTTATTTTATTTTGTTTTATATACAGTTTATTATTATTTATTAATGTTAAAGTTATATGATTTTTATGTAAAACCACCGCCGTCACGTCTTGTAATGTATTTTTTGTACGCCCTTGTGGCAATAAAGAAATCTATCTATTTATCTATCTATCTATCTTTTTATCTATCTATTTATCTATCTATCTGATTTTTTTTTTCAAATACCACTTTGGAAGAAGAATCAGGATGGAGAGAGGTGTTGTACCCCAGCAAGTTTTATGAAAGGTGGGTGAAAGTGGCGAGAATGGCCCGAGTGAATGGGCCTTCTCTCTATATCAGCCTGTAGGTTGAGGAAAAGGAGGAGGAGAGGAAAGGAGTACAAACTCTTCGTACTCCTGGAGATGAGGGTTGCATATTTTTTCGGGGGTATGTGTTACCCATATGTAATGTCTCCCTCTATTGGGGAAAATCGACTAACTTTTTAAATTGCATTTGTGATAATATTTTACACGTTTTTATTGTATGTAAACTTCCCCCTTTGTATTTGTCCCCTTCTTTTGTGCCCCTGTGGCTAATAAAGAAACATATCTATCTATCTATCTGCTTATCTATCTATTTATCTATCTTGATAGAGTAAGACACGCTTCACATCGGCTCCGCTATTCCATCGGGATTTACCCTTACTATTGTAAGTACCGGATAAATTTTTCAGTGCAACACATTTGGAACACTAACCCCTGTTATTTAGGGAAACATTTTTGCATTTACCCCCTTTTTAGGGGGTAAAATAAATATCTATTTTTGCCGAAAAATTTCGTTCTTGGCAGCATAGCGGAAAAGATGGCAGACATGTCTGCCATTAGCTCTGCCACGCCCCCCCAAGTCTGAAGAACAAAAAATAATTACAACAAAATTAGACAACGAAACAAACAAAGAAAATGAAAAAACAAATGTTAAGGAAAATGAGCAAACGGAAAACAAACAAACAGAAAATAATACAAATAACAACAGGGCAACTTTCGCCCAGAAAACAAAACAATCCATTACATACACACCAATTGACCTAACGGCCGCCAGAGAAAAACTGGCCGAAGCAAAGAAACACATTGTTTTGGGGGAGAACGGAATGTTTTCCATTAACTCCCCCCCCCCCCAGAATTCAAGAAAGCGAGAACAGAGAACACAGTTCTCTTCAGAACAATCCTAAACCAAACAAGAAAGCCAGCACAGCCCAGCCAAATGGAGATAGAGTTGGTCCTAAAAGACTATATGAAGAATATTCTCTTCATACGAAAGGACCGACTCTATGACAGCATTTCGGTCCTAACAAAAGACAAGGAAACGGCGGAGAAGCTTTCCCTAAGCCCACTCTCATCGACAACATACAGCTTCTATCCCTCCTACATGGGTAGAAGAACACAGAGAGTAAAAATACAAACAATGCTGCCCACAATGGACTTCTGGTGGGCTATTGCTGGCTTCATAGACATGGGCGAGGACACAGTGCTGTCAATGGGGAAGGCATCCGGAGATGCGTTCCTGGGAATGGGCCTCGACCTACTAGTCCAAATGAGGCCCGAAAGAATAGCACAAATCCCGGATCGCATCTGGCTGGATGAGCTCACCCCAATAGATATAATTGTAGAGGGGAGAAGACCAGCATGCTATTTATGCACGGAAAGGGGACACATTAAGGCTAACTGCCCGAAACGTATCCCCCAAAAAGGACTATTGCCCACACCCATCACAAACAGTACACCAACACCACTCACCTCCAAAAATACACTAATACCACACACAGCAAACAAAATACAAACACCACCAAGCACAACACAAACATCACCACCACCAGCACCAAACACAAGCACGACACAAAAATCACCACCACCATCACCAACACAAACACCACCACCACCATTACCAACCACAAGCACGACACAAACAGCACCACCACAAAACGCATTCCAAACAAATAATAAAAAAAACAGCAACAAATCTACCCCTCCCGCAAAAAAAAAAACAACCAGACACGACGTCCCTCCCACCTAGCGCTGAAGAGTTTCACCCAACTTCTGAAGAAGAAGGAGGAGAAGCCTTCAGACAAGTTAAAAGAAAAAAAAGAAAGCACACACCCAGCACACCACAAATAACCTACACACAAACACCAACTCCAATAAAAAACACCCACCCTCAACAAACAAAAATAAATCTGCGCCTCCCCTCTCCGAAACATTGACAGCATCACAAAAAAAGACATTGCAATACACATATATAAATAAAGAAAACAAAAAACTGTTTAAATTAATAAACAATAGCCCTTTGGTGCAGACCGAAGGGCCAAACTTTATCTCAACAGAGAACTTCACCCATTTAAAAATGATAAAGGTCCCTCTGGACCTTTATCGTTCCTTAAAAGAACAATTTAGACAGGACGTGAGCCCCCCCTGTTTAAAACCGTTAAATCGCGTCCTCTTGAAAGATTTCCCCATAACCTCCCCTCTTCCTGACACAACTCCAAACACCCCAACCCCACCACACTCGGGCACTCCCACACCACCACAAAACATCCCTCCACCCAACACACCTGACGCCATGGAAATTACACAGCCCGGAGAGGTAGGTGCTTTTCTTTCTTCACTTTCAACACCAAAATAGATCAATTGAGAGTTGGCTGTTTGAACGCGCGTGGCCTGGGCTCAGCTTGGAAGCAAGCAAAGCTTCTAAGTGACCTCAGGTCACAAAGTATAGATGTGATGGTTGTTTGCGAGAGTCGGATCAGCAGCGTGCGACAGCTGGCTCCCGCCTTCGATGACTTTGAGATGCACGCATCTCTCTGTCAACCCGGAGGCGGCGGGGGGGAGTTGCCGTACTGCTGGATAAACGTCTGGCTCTCGACGTACAGATTGTTGACTCGGACCGGGGGATCGATTACTGGTGCTGGACGTCGGAGGCGGTGAAGGCGGGGCTTTCAGACTGGTCGGTCTTTATGCCCCCTTCGGGGCTGAAAGAGCCGACTTCTTCCAGCGACTGGAGACTTTTCTAGGAACGTCGCGTTCCCTGCTTTTAGTGGGGGACTGGAATGGAATCCTAGATGCGCGTTGGGACTATGCAGGGGAATGTCCCGATAGAGGGGGGTGTAGCAGCCTCAAGGGGTTACTCGATCGATTCGACCTGGTCGATAGATTTCGACTAGATTGTCCAACTGCGCCAACCTGGACCTGGGCAAACCGCAGTGGACAATCTAGATCGTACCTAGATAGGTTTTTGGTTAGGAGTAAGGATAGGGACGTATTTAGTTGTCCAGAATTGATCATGGTTGGCTATTCAGATCACAAATTAGTGACCTGCGTGGTCAACCTTGATAGAACGCATAGACAGGGTCCCGGTTACTGGAAGATGAACTTGTCCTTGCCGGCAAAGAAAGATTACAGGAACCGGATTAGTAGCTTAGTTAAGATGCGGTTGACGGGAGCGATCGTCAACAGTAGGTGGTGGGTATCTCTAAAGAGAGAGATTAGAGTAAGTTCGATAGGTTACAGTAAGGAACTAGCGACAAATAGAAATAGGAAGGAAAGGGAGTTAACAGATAAACTAGAAGAGGCGATTAGGAGCGGAGACGTAGCCAGAGTGTTAGCGGCGTTGAGCCAGTTCTTTGACGCGAAGCACGAAGGCTGCGTTGTCCGAAGTAAAATACGTGCTTTAGGAAACGAGGGGACCAAAGCTGTTAGCTGGGCCCGCGTGACAGAAGCCAAGAGTGGGATTAAATCCACCATTCGGTCTTTGCGAGACCAGGATGGACGGGTGATCCTTGAACCTGAGCGGATGTGCGAGGCCTTTCAAAGGCACTTTGCTCGACTGTTCGGAGGGGGCGGGGGGCCGGACGGGGATGTGGACTTCGGTCCATACCTCGACGGTCTACCGCGTCTTTCGAGCGGCGAAGCGGAGTGCTGCGAAAGGCCAATCACAGCCACTGAAATCGGGGAAGCGCTCAGCCAATGCAGCAGACGCAAATCTCCGGGTCTCGATGGTCTACCATACGAACTTTATTTAGCTATGCCGGTCTTGTTCTCCGAACTCCTCGAGGCTGTCTATTGCAACTGGCAACAGAACGGGAGAATTCCCTGTTCTGTGACCAAGGGCGTGGTCACGCTAGTGAGGAAGGACGAGAGCAAGGGGGACGACTTAAGTAACTTTAGGCCCATAACTCTGCTGAATGCAGAGTTACAGATTTTGGCCAAGGTGTTGGCGAAGAGGTTGGCGCTTGTGGTGGGTGGTTTGGTGGGAGACGCGCAGACATGCGCTATCCCGTCCAGGTCCATTCACGACAACCTCCACCTCATGCGATACATCATAGAGAGGGTTGGCAACGAACCCGGCTTTGGTGGGGCCCTGATCAACTTGGATCAATCTAAGGCGTTCGATAGGGTCGACCATGGTTACCTGGATGCGGTGCTAGCGGCGGCGGGCTTCGGACCCGTTTTCAGGGGCTGGATTTCTGCCATGCAACAGTGGCAACATCTACTCTAGGATTAAAGTAAACGGCTACCTCTCGGAGCCGTTTCAAATCACCCTGTCCATCAGACAGGGGTGCCCCCTCTCCTCCCTTCTGTACGTATTGACTCTCGAGCCACTGCTGCGGAAGTTGGAGTTGCTGCGGGGCATACCCCTGGAACCGGGATTGCACAAAGCGGTCTCGGCCTATGCCGACGACGTAACAGTAATGGTGGCGGACGCCTCGGAAATCGGGGCGATCGCCACCCTACTGGAGGAATACGAAAGGCTGACGGGGGCTAGGCTGAACCGGGACAAGTCAGTCGGTTTGCAACTCGGAACGTGGAGGGGCAAACCGATGCCGTTAGACGGTGTCGTCGGGCGGTGGACGGAGGGCCCGGTGAAGCTGCTCGGGGTCTGGTTCGGACCGGACCTCCAGGTGGAGAAGAATTGGGGCGAGGTGACGAGCAGGGTGTTTGCGCTGACCCAGAAGTGGGCCAAGTGCAAACTATCACTGAAAGGTCGGGCGGAGGTGACGAACGCTTACATAGCGTCCGTCATCTGCTACCGCCTGACCGTCGTGCCTTGCCCCAAGGAAAAGCTCACCATCATGGAACGCATGCTCTTCCAGTTCCTCTGGAAGAAGCGGCCTCCCATGGTGAGGAGATCCATCTGCTGCCAGCACCCTTCGAAAGGAGGGCTGGGTATGCCGTGGCTGTTGATGCGTAGGCACGCATTGAGGCTACGGCATCTACAGGTATTCCTCACCGGTCAGCCGGTGTGGGCCCCGTTTGTGAGGCGAGCCTTCCCACAGCTCGTCTCGCTCACCGAGCTGCAATCCTGGGTGAAGCAAAGACCGAGAAAACTGGGCAACTGGCACACCGAGTGTGCCCAGGCGCTCACGGCTATCTGGCAAGCGAACCCGACTGTCAGTGGAGAATCCACCTCGACATTCTATAGAGGGCTGGTGGCTAGCAGGGGCGACGACACCCTTGGAGAGTCGCTAGGCATGGAGGAGGACGAACTGGCCAGCCTGTTCGGTAGAACTTTCGGCCCGGGACCCATGGACAACTTCCAGAGGTCCCTAGCCTGGCAGTGTTACCGGGGGGCTCTGCCCGTTCGAGAAAAGCTCTACAGACACGGGCGCCCGGGCAGGGATCCAGCGAAAAAGATCTGTCCCAGATGCGTGCGCGACGAGGAAACCGTTGCGCATGCACTGGTACACTGCCCGGGCGTTGCCGATCTGTGGGGCTACGTCGAACGACTGCTGTCGCGTGTGGCGCCGATTCGAGTAACCGCCGAGTCTGTGGTGAACATCAAGCCGCCGCCTCCCTTCAGAAACGAAGCAGAGGCGGTCTTTCTGTGCGTAATAGCCATGATGAAAGAGGTTGTGTGGTGGACGCGCCTGAAAAGTCTGAGGTCGGGTGACTTTCTCTCCGGCCATCACCTGGTTTACTTCTTCCGATACCACTTCGGAAGAAGGATCAGGATGGAGAGAGAAGTGCTTGGCCCCAGACAGTTTTATGAAAGGTGGGTGAAAGAAGCGAGAATGGCTCGTGTAAATGGGCCTTCTCTCTACATTGTTCTGTAGGTGAAGAAGTGAAGAGGAAAGGGGGAGCGCCTCCTCTCTGGGCTTCCCCCGCGAAAAGGGTTGCACACTTTTCGGGGGTATGTGCAATCCCGAACACGCCCCCTCACTTTTGAGGACTTTTTATTATTATATTATTATTGTTATTCCCTTTTCTTTACTCGATTTATGTAAACTCCCCCACTGTGTATTTGTCCCCTTCTTTTGTACCCTCGTGGCAAATAAATAGAAATTTATCTATCTATTTATCTATGTCTCTGTCTCCTCTCCATCTGTCACTCACTTTCTTTCTATCTCCTCTCTCTATATCTCTCTGTCTGTTTGTCTGTTTCTATTTATCCATCCATCCATCCACCCAAATCCTACCCCCTCCCTCTCTCTCTCCATCTATCTACCTACCTATCTCTCTCTCTATCTCTCCATAACAGTCTCTCTATCATTACCCCCCCCACTCTCCATAACAGTCTCTCTATCATTACCCCCCACTCTCCATAACAGTCTCTCTATCATTACCCCCCCACTCTCCATAACAGTCTCTCTATCATTACCCCCCACTCTCCATAACAGTCTCTCTATCATTACCCCCCCACTCTCCATAACAGTCTCTCTATCATTACCCCCTCTCTCTCCATAACAGTCTCTCTATCATTACTCCCCCACTCTCCATAACAGTTTCTCTATCATTACCCCCCTCTCTCCATAACAGTCTCTCTATCATTACTCCCCCACTCTCCATAACAGTTTCTCTATCATTACCCCCCTCTCTCCATAACAGTCTCTCTATCATTACCCCCCACTCTCCATAACAGTCTCTCTATCATTACCCCCCACTCTCCATAACAGTCTCTCTATCATTACCCCCTCTCTCTCCATAACAGTCTCTCTATCATTACTCCCCCACTCTCCATAACAGTTTCTCTATCATTACCCCCCTCTCTCCATAACAGTCTCTCTATCATTACCCCCCTCTCCATAACAGTCTCTCTATCATTACACCCCCCCCCCTCTCTCCATAACAGTCTCTCTATCATTACCCCCCCTCTCTCTCCATAACAGTCTCTCTATCTATAAATCAAACCACAGATGATTTCACCGAAAGCGGTCGTTTATTACAAAGTTAATTAATATATATTCAAACAGAATTGCAATTTAATTAACAATCGAATTAGCAAAAGGCATTGATTACACGCACATACACCTCCCCAACCCCTACCACTTATTCTCCTTCACTTTCACCTCCTCCTCCTGTTCTCTCTCCCCTTCACACACACTCTCTCTGTGTCTCTGTTTCTGTTTTAGCAAACATCTCCTACGTGACGTCATCGCTATAGCCTGGCCACCATATTTGAAGAGTATATAACATCCTTTGTTTATCATTCTGGGGGGGGGGGGGGGGTCTTTAGGGGGTTAGATTGGCAGAAATTGGTAGAGCGTCAAACAACATGATTTACGGACAAGATGCCGTCACGGGTCATTACGTTCTGAGTTCAAATCTCGCCGAGGTTAACTTTGCCTTTCACCCTTACGGGGTCGATAAAAATAAAGTACCAGTCACGCACTGGGGTCGATTTAATCGACTTTCCCCTCCCCCAAAATTGCTGACCTTGTGCCTATATAAGAAACTATTATTCTTGAGGGTCTTTAGGGGGTTAGATTGCGAGAAATGGGTAGAGCGTCATACAACAGGATTTACGGATAAGATGCGCCACCGGTCATTAGGTTCTGAGTTCAAATCTCGCTGAGGCCATCTTTGCCTTTCACCTTTAAGGGGTCGATAAAAATAAAGTACCAGTAACACAGTGGAGTCGATTTAATCTACTTCCCCTCCCCCAAAATTATTGACCTTGTGCCTAAACCAGAAACCATGGCAATGGGCGTAGGATTGGCAGTATCGGTAGAGGGTAGGACGCCATGTTTTGCACCATAGAGTTACGGCCCTTTATGATGTGAGTTCAAATCCCGCCGAGGTTAAACATTGCCTTTCATCCTTACGGGGTCGATAAAATAAAGTACCAGTAATACACTGAGACAATTGCTGGCCTTGTGCCTAACGTAGAAACAATTATTATATGGTGGATTGGCAGTATCGGTAGAGGATCGGACGCCATGCTTTAACGCATAGAGTTACGGCCCTTGCCATTCAAATCCCGCCGAGGTTAACATTGCCTTTCATCCTTACGGGGGTCGATAAAATAAAGTACCAGTAATACACTGGGATAATTGCTGGCCTTGTGTCAAAAGTAGAAACAATTATTTTTATGCATTTTTAAATGCACTGGGGTCGATTTAATCTACGCCCGCCGCCCTATAAATTGTTCGCTTTGCGCCTAAACCAGAAACCATTATTCTCGAGTCTTTAGGGGGTTAAATTAGAAGTAATTGGTAGAGCCTCTGACAATATGATTAACGGCATAGAGTTTCATCCCTTTGCGTTCTGAGTTTAACTTTGCATTTCATCCTTGCGGGCTGGATAAAATGAAGTACCAGTCACGCACTGGGGTCGATTTGATCTACTTTCCCCTTCTCCCAAATTGTTGGCCTTGTGCCTAAATCAGCAACCATGATTACTGAGTGTTTAGGGTCTATGGATTGGCAAAATCAGTATAATGTGTATATATATATATATATATATATATATATGTATAGGAACGAGTAGGACCCCGACGGCTGAGCTCAAGCCGTTTCGACGGCTAATTCTGGACGAGTCCAGAATTAGCCGTCGAAACGGCTTGAGCTCAGCCGTCGGGGTCCTACTCGTTCCTATTACCCACTCTACTACCCTAAGTATTGAGTACTTTGGTGCGTTATGGTCCACCTGGTTCCTTGCCACATTTCCTTCGTTATATATATATATATATATATATATATATATATATATATATATATATATATATATATATATATATATATATATATATATATATATATATATATATATATATATATATATATATATAGAGAGAGAGAGAGAGAGAGAGATACATATTTATATATAACTTTGAATAACTTTGAAATGTTTTGGCCAGTATTGGCCCAGGCCATGTCTAACTTAATAGCACCACCTGGCGAAGTCTTTCAATTCAGGATTTGGGCACCATGGCCCATTCGAGAAGAGAATTACTGTTTGCGGAGACATATCCGGGTGTGGGTGGTTTGTCCGGGATTACTTGGAGGAATTTGTCCAAAGACTTCTTGAATTTTATGTGGTCAGTTTCTGTTTTGACGTGTCCTGGTGTGATGTTGAAGAGAGCAGGGCCGATTGAGGTGAAATAATTGTGCCGTATTGTTGTTATGAGTTGCGATTTAGATTTTTGAATGGGACGGATAGCACGGGGCCCAAGCCTTGGGTGTATCTTGAAGGCGATGCCAACATCATTTGGGCAGTGATGATGGAACATTTTCCACATCATGCAGATAATATAACGCTCACGGCGACGTTGGAGTGAGTAAAGTTTCAGGTTTTCTAATCGACCCCAGTAGTCAAGGTCTGACATGCCATCTATCTTTTTCGTGATTGCCCTTTGAGGAGCTTCAAGTTTCATGATACTTTGTTTCGTGTGGGGAGACCACAGTGGACAACAGTATTCAAGGTGTGGTCGGGCGAAAGTAGAGAAGAGAAGGATAATGGTGCGGGAATCTCTCGACTGGAAGGTTCTGAGGATCCAGGAACACATTCTGCGGGCCAT
>CAXHJY010001737.1:112500-115000 GCA_964016885.1 Eledone cirrhosa
ACCTCAACAAAATAGAGTACATAGATGGGAACAATCAAAACACCCAAAATAAATCCCACATAGGTAGATATAATAACACAACACCAAACCACACTTACTACCATAGTATGCACACCAATAAACCAACAAACAAAACTAATAGAAAGCGATGCAAAGAGTACTTATGGTATAACCCTGAATACAATAGCTCCATTAGTACAAATTTACCAGTACTCTTCTTTAAAATAATTAAAAGACATTTTCCCACATCACACAAATACCACAAAATCCTAAACCCTACCACTATAAGACTGTCATACTCTACAGCGTTAAACCTTGAACAACACATAAAAAAGATCAATACTAGAAGGTTAAACGAAAACACTAAGAACTTAAGTACAAAGAACACAAAAAAAGCAGTAGACAATACACTACAGAACATAAATAAACCACACCTAAGTTCGTCCGCAATACTACTCCAGAGAAAACCCAACGTACACAACTGTAACTGCACCTATCCTGACAACTGCCCCCTCGGCAATAACTGCCTGGAAAAAAATATTATTTATAAGTGTACCATTAAATCCGGAGGCAACGAGTGGTATTACGTGGGATCAACGGCAACATCGTTTAAATCTCGATTGTATAGGCATTCTTACTCAATAAAACACCAGAGCCAAAGAAATGTAACAACTTTAGCAGAAAAAGCTTGGACGCTCAGGGATAGCGATCAAAAGTTTACCCTAAAATGGGAAAAATTAGCTAAAACCCAAAGCTTTTCCAGGAGCCAAAATTTCTGCAAATTGTGTAATCTTGAGATTTATTACATAATCACGCACAAGAAGAAACTGCTGAATAACAGAATTGAACGAACATTATTCTGCCGTCACAGAACTAAAACCCTTTTTTTCCCACTACAAGCCGAATATTACATAAAAGAGGGACATCCCCCAACTATATAAACCTTAATCTAGTTAGAAAAATATAAAAACAATCTCTTCTCAACATATATTAATAACCTTAAATTACCATACTAATAATGGAAAGATATGCTGATGAGAATAGGTACAAATATGCGATAATGAATGTGTCTAAAAACGTCCATAAGTATGTATATATATGTGAAAATGTATATAAATAAGTAAATATATATATATGTTTGATGTGTATAGTTAGATGTAAGTGTATTCATGTATTAAAGTGCTTATATATATATATATATATATATATATATATATATATGTGTATGTATGTATGTGTATATGGATGTGTATGTATGTGTATGTGTGTACACATGGACTAGAGTATGTATGTATATATGTGTGTGTCTATACGTGTGTATATAAAGATAAGTTGAGTATGAAAATGTATACACATGAGCGCGTATGTATGTACATGAATACATGTGTGTATATATATGTGTATGCATGTGTATATATATGTAAGTATGAATATGTGAATTGTGAGTATATGTATTTGTGTGTGAATGCGTGGGTGAAAGGATACGTACACTTGAAAGAAAAATTTAAGTCTGAATGTTAATTAAGTGCAAACACAAAACCAACCACGCATATCTTTACTATCTCTAATCCTTCTATAGATTTAGAAAAATAACCAATAATATATTCTATAAAAAATGTCAAAACAACAGATGGGAATCTAATTACTCACTGCCACCAAGAATTCTCACTGCTATCGAAAAACCACTCCACCACTCCTTCAACTATTCCTCTAACAACTTCACCCCTCCCTCCTAATATTCTCTATAAAAACTAAATAGGTCCTCAGTAATATTATTCTGATGAAATGACAGTAAATAATAACATTGAAATATTGAATGTCTGCATAACTAAAAGTTTGTAGATAGCAGCTGTTTTAGGTTATGTAACTGTTATAGAAACACGTGTCAATAAATTCCTTTCAACTAAACTGTATCCATTCAAATCTTTCTATTTTTCTCCGGATTACTTTTGGAACTACAACTGGAACCGTCGAGCAAACTCTACGTGAGCTGATAATCTACTGTATGTAATATTTATATTACAACACAACGGAAAATACTGTATATATATACATATATATATATATATATATGAACTGCTTTGAGGGAGCTTTGATAGGCATCGGTGAGGATCGAACACGTTTATCTGCTTGTTTAATCCTGGAGATAAACATCTCGTGTAAATTGAATATATCTATATATATATATATATACACACACAATATATATATATATTTTATATATATACATCTATATATATATACAATATATATATATATATATATACAATATATATATATATATACAATACATATATATATATATATATATATATATATATATATATATATATATACAATATATATATATATATGAAAAAAGTTTGTCCTTCATCAGTGATCTTCCAACCATCATAGGCATTTCATCGCTTTAAAGACCATATACCTCCGGTTGGTGCGAGCAACGGCTAAAAAAAGTCGTTGGGACACGTAAATAAAGGGGACGCGAGGGTAAACAAAC